>VWYH01009977.1:34638-45541 GCA_013399365.1 Pampusana beccarii
TTTTCCCTCCCCTGCATTTGTTTTACAGGTGTAAATGGTGTTACAGGGAGCATTTGGGATTTTGTAACTGGGAGTGTCTCTCCTAGTTCGTCCCCGGTACTAAGCAGTGGCACCGCCCCCTCAATAAGTTCAAACGCCAGTGGAAGCGAACTAACTCGAGTTAGACAGGAACTTGACAATGCCAAGAAAAAAATGAAACAATGGGAAGAATCTTGGAAACAAGTAAAACAGGTATGCTAATCCATGGTAATATGAAATTATTTTTTTATATATATATATATATATATATTTGACCAACAAGCAGCTCTGATGGCTTTTCCTTTTTACATATCTTCTCATCCTTGGACCTAGAGTTTTCTTGCGTTCTGTCAAAGGAATGTTTTTTTCCATCCTCAAAATGCTAGCAGCATAAAGGAAACTAAGCGTTTTAAAAGTCAGTTAATTTTCTGAAAGTTGATCTGCCTCTAGACAAGACCACTTGGAGGTATTCAGGATAGGGCTGAACAGCAACGTATCTTCATGCTTAAGTAACTAAAAACATACATTCCCTCTTGTACCTCTTCCAGATGGTAAGCACAGGAAAAAAGCAGAGGCTTACGCTCAGCTGCGGTTGTATAGCATACCTGGACAACATCTTGTCATCTCAGCAGTCATGCTGAGGTTGTTGATAACTGCCAGTCTGGTGCATTTTCTGTAGTTCTTTCCTTCCCCTCATGTTGTTCTCTGATGAGAAGTAGCTAAGTAGCTCTACTGAATTTTGGTAGTTTTTGGTGTGTCTTGACATTAAATTACGAATTTAACATTTAAAATTTGTTCCATTTATAGAGCTCCAAAAAAGCTTTTGTCTGTTTACAGACAAGTAACAGTGACATACCTAAAAGTTACACTAAGACAAAACAAGAAGAGTTGTTAATTAGAAGGTAGGATAAGTAGGGGGAAGCGTTAAATTTACAGTAAATGCATTGTTATGTTTAAAATGAGAGATTACTTGCATCTTTGAAGGCCTTTGAATTTGTTCTTCTGTTGTTAATTAAAAAAAAAAAAATTTTTAATATGCTGGAAATCTCTTTCTCCCAGGCATGTGATGCATGGCAAAAAGAGGCTCAAGAAGCAAAAGAACGTGCTAACATCGCAGATGTGGACAAACAACTTGCTCTTCAGAAGAAGGAGGAAGTGGAAAATAAATTTAAAAAGCTGAAGACACAATTAGCTGCTTGTCTATCTACTACGTTACCTTATATGAAAAACTGTGGAGATATAGAAAAGATATCCTTGCCAAAGCTTCGTTCCTTACAAAACCAGCTGCACTTAGATTTAGAAACAATAGATGAGGTGAGTTTCTTCATCTGCATAACTATTTCTGATTAACTGAAACTGGTAGCTCGATAACCTTCAGTGAGTTACTTACACCAGGTTTCATTTCAAAGAGCAACACTGCTCTCAGTGTTAAGTCTTTTCTGGAATAGAGGATGGTTCAGATTTTTCAACCTAATGGATTCTTCTAAGTTTTTGATCAGCTATCAGAACAGACTACAAGTGATTCACAAGAATTCTTGGGGTAATTAAAAAGATTTAAAGCCAGCTTTTACCTCCAACTTGGGCATTACCTAAATAACTAAAAATAGTTGCCCTAAATAAATTAAAATAGTTACATGCTTTTCACGTGTTTAGAAGGTAGGTTGGTGAGGTTCCCTGCTAGGAGTTTGTGTAGTCGGAGAGGCCAGTACAGACTTGGAGCATAGAATCATTGACATTAGAAGGGACCTCTGGAGATCATCCAGTCAAATGCCCTGCTCAAAGCAGAGTCAGCTCAAGCAGGTTGCTCAGAGCCTTGCCCAATAGTGTTCTGATTATCTCCAAAGATGGAGAGCCCACCACCTCTGCAGGGAATCTTTTCCAGCGTTTGACCATCCTCACAGTAAGAAAAGTTTTTTCTTATGTCTATGTAGAACCTTCTGTATTTGAATTTGTACCCATTGCCTTTTCTTTCACTGGATACCACTAAGAAGAGTCTGTCCATATCTGTTTTGCTCCCTCCCATCAGGTATTTATACACACCAGTAAGATGCCATTTCTTCTGAAGGCTGAACAATCTTTCAGCCTCTCCTTGTGTACCAGGTGCTTCAGTCCCTTAGTCACCTTAGCAGCATATTACTGCATTTCCCCTTGTCTCAAATCTCTGGATTTGAGTTTTTGCCAAAATTTAGGATACTCTTTCACTGCCAGATTGAGGGCATTGTCAGGGCTCTCAACTCTGGGAATATCAGGTACCACTCCTCTGAGCTCATCAAGGAAGACAATAATGGCCATGTACTGCTCCAGGCAGCATACTTCAAACCTTGCTGGATGCAACTTGGTTTCACATTCCTTTCTCCCCTACAATCTCAAAGGGCAGTGACACCACATAGGATACCAATTCTTGCTGTTCTGTTTTGACTGTGATGGGACTGTCCAGATGAAAAAAAAAAATTCCTTTCACTACTGGGACGGTCAGCCATACTTTAGTACCTGTCTGAATTCAGCAGTGTCTTCTCCATCTCGGTGCACAGCCTGTCCAGTGCCATCTGTATCAATATGAACTACAGCCTTGAATAAAAAGCTAGGATCACTTCAGAAGAGTTTAAAGCATAATTTAAGTCTTGTCAATAAAGTAGGTGGATGAGGACAAGACTTGCTAGTTACTAGGCTCCTATTATGAAGTACATTTACAGGATTCTGGATTGGATTAGGGACCACTGTTTTTTTTTCTCCTAAAGGATTTTAAAGAGGAGCAAAAGAGTCTTGGGAACCCTTATCAATAAAGTCTTTACGTCCTGGAATGGAAGTCACCTTGGCTAGGCTGGAGTGATCAGAACCATTGCCACCTTTTCCAGCTCCTCAGTTTCTAAGGTTTCCTTTACAACTGTGGCCTTTTCTCACCTGTCTTTTCCTTTCAGGACGAAGTTGCTGTCTTAGGCAGTGCCACACATAGCGTTCTGGCTTCTTCTCTTAGTCCAAACCATGTCTTTCTCTTCAAAAATTAACACAGCTTTTAGATGCTTTTCAGTTGTTCCTTAATAGCATTGATATGGCGTATCGCATGGAGACATTTATTTGCAGTTGTAACATCTTCCCCGAAGTCTGTATCAGTATCTTGATTCAAAGTCTCGCACATTTGGGATGCTTCCATTTTGTCCTAATGTGAACATTTCCCACATCATGAGAAAATGTAACAGTGGTTTGAAATGGCAAAATAGGGGAGTAGATGATAATGAGAAAAGCTTATTTACTCTTTTTGTTTGGTTGGTTTTGCTTGTTTGTATCTCTCATCCCAATTGTGCAGGAAAATTTCAGTCCAGAGCTTCAATCCTGGATATTTTCCTTTCTAAAAACACCTATACTCCTTCAGCTGCTACTTCAAAGGTTGCACGTGTTCTGATCTTATGACCCTCAGTTCAGCTATCTGTCATACAAAGACATTATCCTTTGTATTGTTAAATTAGAAACTTGTTCAGGATAGCTAAGTGCAAAGCTGCTAGAATGCAACGTTATACTTTGGAATTGTTTTTATTGAGTGCAATAATCTTTTTACAGGTGATTTTTCAGCTTCAGTCAAAGAAGTGTGTCGTATGTGAGGAAGGTGATCGTAACATTATCCTTAATCCACATCAACATTATGTACTTTGTGATCACTGCACAACTGCACAAGAAGAATATCTGTGCTGCAAGAAAAAAAATAGTCCATGGTAACATACAGGCATAGTAGTCATGTTCATTAATTAAATAATTTTACGGTTTTATATTTTGTATGAGAATTATATCACTGATAATCCATTTAGTAGTGCTAGAGTGATTGCCATCTTGATGTGGGAAACTTAGTTGCTTTAAGATAGAGAATAAGCTTGCTCACCCTTACATATCAACTTCAGTCATTTCATGAGTTTCTGTGGTCTTGAGGTTCTTTCATTCCTCCCCAATCCCATCGCAGCCTTTTCTGACTTCCACTTGCATTCCTAGCGCGCAAGCAACTTAGGTTCATTTGCACTGTAATCACTTTGTATGTGTCTTACCATAATGCCTGAATGAAGTGTTTATACCGGTTATTTTCATACACAGAAGATGGATACGTAGATACAGTAACTACACACTCAATAGTACAAGTGGTTCTTTTGCCATGTATGTTTTGTGTGGAACGCCAGGGCCGGTATTTTGTAATCGGTCTAACACTATGTTTACTTGGATCTTTGAAAAACTCTGATTAATATAAAAGCACTTTTTAATTATTGCATTTTGTTAGAAGATATGTTGTAAATGGCTTCAAGCCGCTTTCTGGGTCTTATGTTTATTTTCTAATATGCAATAATATGACATGGTGTATGTGTACTGTGAATTTAAAATATTTTACATGGTTTTACTGTTAAATCACAATATGATTAAATAGAAATGACAACTTATCTAGTTATTTTACAATTTATAATTTAACTGCATACTGTAGTATTTATTTAGTATTAGTATTTAGTATTTAGCATTTAGTATTTAGTATTTAGAAAGCACATGTGCTTTCATATTCAAAGGCATTTTTTCAATTTTGTGAAACAGATCAGTTTCAGTAAACTGTGCATTTGCACACTTCCCTCAGTTTGGATGTCTGTAGTCCTAAAGTATTTGTACATCTCCTAACCTGTGTGGAACTCATTTGGAGCAGATATGATACATATAATATTACCAAGTGCCTATCCCAAATATCCTATAAAATGGCCGAAGACATAGAAAAAAAATTTTGCAACTAATTTCTATTGCTTAATTTTGTATTGAACAATTTGACAAGAACTAGAATACATCTCTTTTATAAATATTTAATAATACACTTTTTTTCAACAATGAAGCAATGCATGTTTGAAAGGAACTACGAAATTATTTAAGTATGTAATCAGGCAGTGGCACTTTGACACAGTGATTCTTTTAAAAGGTAGTAATATCCTTACTTCATCTTGGTAGTTGTGAACATGCAATTCAGAAGAAGTTAACTAATTACTGCATGTTAACACTGTATATTTTTATTTTTCTTACATAGAATAATTGCCTGCATTATTCCTTTTTCTATTAAATTCAGGTGTGACACTAGTACAACTTAGACTGAAATGACCTGCTACTGTGTTACATGATTTGTATCTTTCTATTACTGTATTGAGTACAAAAGGTGAGTTCACACAGGCAGCAGAGAGTTAATCTGTTTAAAGTTAAATCATGCTAAAACAAGAAACAATATGTATACTAAAATTCTTATCATTGAAATAGAGTTTTTGAGAACTGTGTCAGCATTAAATAAAAGGCCCAAGCCAATAGTACTTCAATCACTATCTCCTTTGGGGTTTAGTGTTCTTTATACAAGGCTTGAATTAGCAAAAAATTATTACACATTTTCTGTGAGAACTAAATGCACAGACTTGTTGCTGCTTTCCTAAGATGTGTCGATCTGCAGGAACCTTGGAGACCTCTTTGGAAGGGCGAAGTAGGATATTAAATACATTTCTACTTGCTTCTGTTTCAAAATTTTGTCTGAATATCACTGTAAAGACCAAAGTTTGGTTTAATAATGTGATTTTGTTGACTTCAACAGTTTCTCTGAAACATTTGTACTGAGAAAAGTATAAAATTGGACTGTATTTGCATTTCCAAACACTCTTTTCTGTCCTGAAGTAAGATGTTACAGTTTTAAAGGTGTAGCCAGCTTTGGACTTTTAAAAAAAGGAACTTGGATCATAAAGTTTGGCTGTAGGTATTAATGAATTTTTTGCATCTATGTAGCCTATGACAAAGACTGATTTTTGAACAGTGTTTTGGACTAAAGCAAACGTAGTTATGTCAGGGGTTTGTTTTGTTTTTTTAAACAGTGAGCAAATAGAAGAATAATGTGTAATTATAGTTTGAAATTATGTTACATAGTTTTCAAACAAGCAGATATTTTGGACACCTGTTTACTGTATTTATCCAGTGTAGAATAGCATTCTGCAACCATTGTGCTCACAAGAACATTTAGAAATACCTTAGTGAAAATTTTTGCTTTGCTATTTTGGAAGAAACCAGCTTAGGCCACATTGTGCTGCCCTTATGCAGATATGTGACATTTGTTACCCACAAATGGGTTTTGTGCTGTCTTGTTGGAGTTCATAGTTCTTCATGTGTATTTTAGTGCATTTGCCTATGTCCTAGGGATATGTTTTGGTCCCTTTTTTTTGGTAGTAACAGACAATTTTCCTAATCTTGCGACACCACCAAAAAAGGAACGTGAACAGTACTTGCAGTGTGAATCATCACCTGGACGTTCGTAGTTTGTATGTGCTACATTTTTAGAGGAAATGAACTAATATGTTTAGTCTGTTACTTTTAAAAGTTGTATATTTTGTGTTTTACAATGATGAATCTTGAAAATAATGATGTGTGTCCTATAGTAGCATCAGTACTGAAAATTTTTCAGGTCTTGCCTGTAAGTTTCTGTGGTGCTGAGTTACATACACATCTAAAAACGATCAAGAAACCATTTTGCGGAGAAGGAAAAAAAACATACCAAAGAAACACATCTATGTGTGAAATTCTCAGACTAGGCAGCTCGCTATAATTATAGATGAATCCCTAGGTAATCACTTGAACCAGAAATCATCATACATTAGACATATGAAAATAATAGTCATTCTTCACAAAATTCTTTTTGTGAGGAATTACAAGCAAAATTTTCTGTATCTTTATTAAAGTAAGTCAACTGTAAGTACAAATAAATATGTACTTTAACTCCAGTACTTTAAGATGGAGGATAATAAAATATATGCAGTTGACTAAAGACTACTATTTGGAAGAAGTCAGAAGTGAAATCTGACCTTTGTAAATATTCATCTTTGTTCTATATACACGATCTAGGAAGTGGATACATTAAAGTTATATTTTAGCAAGACTACAGTACAGTAATTTGCTGAATTCACAAAATACATAAAAGCAAACTAAATAGTTTTTCAAGATTAATTTTGGTATTTGACGAAAGTTCTGTGTTAGTTTATGTAGGAATATAATTTTTAATGTGAATGCCATTATGTTGTCACAATTAGTTTAGCCTGGGGAATAATAGATTAAAATTGTGATTTCTCAGGGTTTTTACAGTTAGGAGCTGTAGTTTAACCAGAAGTATGTTAATTACAGATGGATCCCAAGCTGCATGTTATAGGCTTATTATTAGTCTTCTTTGGGTAGCAGATTATTAAAGACATACTTGTTTTACTCTGTAGTGTCATCCAGAGTATCCTAGTATTAAATATAGGTAGTAATATTATTACTGTCATACCATGCTTGTGTAACTGTGGTCATCATCAGACCCTAAATAAATACAGAATTTTTACTCATGTTAATTTATGGAAGCTGTTAATGTTTTGAGTGTATAGACAGAAATGATTTTGTGAAAGAATTTTTTCTTAATACAAAATGTATCATTTATAATGTATATACTCATTTACTTGTAGTGAACTGTTCAAAATTGTTAACGCTTGTTAGAACTTTTCTATGCTATAGTGTTTATGCAATGGTTTACAGGCGTCATGGAATTATTTTTATTACTAACATGGAAATAAAATTTTGATCTTTATTTCTAATCAATATTGTGTTTAGAGACTCAAAAATTTACAGATATGTTTTCCTCTGCAATCTAATTATAGCATTCCTAATCATTTTGGGGTTTCAACCACTGGGATTGGCATTTACTGTTTCAGTGGAGAAAGTCTAAACTATGGTATAAATAAACTGATTCAGCAGAAAGGTCTACAAGACAGAGGCTGTCAAAGTCATTGAAACATCATCTTTTGGTATGTAAATTCTTGAGCAAGGGGAAAACACCTGTGAAGCTTCTGCTAAAACAGTGGCAGTGTTGAAGAATGAATGTGGCTCAAATGTTTAGACGCTTCACTCCGTTTCAGAGAGCACAGCAGAGCGTTTGTTTGCATTCCCGCATCACGCTTTTATAGTCTGTAATTGCATGTTTGTGCAGAACTCGTTGGCTGCTCATCTCGTGTTTCCGGTCCCCGTTCCGGTCCCGCCGTGTCGCGAGGGGCGGGGCTGCGGAGGGCGGGGCGGCCGGAGGGTGGGGGAGCCGGAACCTCGGCGTCCAACACGGGCCGGGGCCGCTCCGCGCCGGGCGAGCCGTGCAGCGCGGGGGGCAGCACCGGCGGCTGCTCCAGCGGCGGGGCGGGGCCGGGTTGGGCCGGGCTGCTACAGCTGCCGGCGGGGCTGCCGGGGGGAAGCCGCCGGTTCCCGGCAGAGGAGGTGGGGCGGCGGCGCTGCCATCTCCCTGTGGGGCTTTGTGTTAGGGTTAGGGTTGATTTTAGGAATGGGGAGCTCTGGGGAGCAGAGACAGGTTTTGGCGAGCACTGTGGACATATTAGGAGTCCTGAGGAACCAAGACACATTTTGGGGAGCTTTGAGGAGGCATTGGGAGCCTTGAGGAACCAAGACACGTTTTGGGGAGCTCTGGGGAAGCATTGGGGGCCCTGGGAGAAGTTTATTCTTAGGGTTAGGGTTAGGGTTGATTTTAGGAATGGGGAGCTCTGGGGAGCAGAGACAGGTTTTGGCGAGCACTGTGGACATATTAGGAGTCCTGAGGAACCAAGACACATTTTGGGGAGCTTTGAGGAGGCATTGGGAGCCTTGAGGAACCAAGACACGTTTTGGGGAGCTCTGGGGAAGCATTGGGGGCCCTGGGAGAAGTTTATTCTTAGGGTTAGGGTTAGCGTTAGGGTTTGGTTAGGGTTAGGGTTAGCGTTAGCCTTAGGCTTAGGGATAGGCTTAGGGTTAGGGGTAGGGTTAGGGTTAGGGATAGGGTTAGGTTAGGGTTTAGGTTACGGCCTAGAGTAAGGTTAGGGTTAGTTTAGAGTTAAGGCCTAGGGTTAGAGTTAGGGTTAGGGGTTGGGGTTAGGGTTTAGGGTTAGGGTTAGCCCTAGGGTTAGGGTTAGGGCCTGGGTTAGGGTTAGCGTTAGGGTTAGCGTTAGGGTTAAGATAAAGTTTAGCGTTAGGGTTAGGTTTAGGATAAGGTTTAGCATTAGGGTTAGGGCCTAGGGTTAGGCTTAGGCTTAGGCCTAGGGTTAGGGTCAGCGTTAGGGTGAGGGTTAGGGTCATTAGGGTTAGGGTCGTTAGGGTTAGGATTAGCGTTAGAGTTAGGTTTAGGTTTAGGGTTAGGCCTAAGGTTAGGGTTAGGGTTAGCATTAGGCTTAGGGATAGGGTTAGGTTTTGGCTTAGGGTAAGGCTTAGCCTTAGGATCAAAGGTCAAGGGTCAAAAGTCAGAGGTAGAGGCTCAGGGGTCAAAGGTCAGGGGCCAGAGGGCAAAGTTCAATGGTCAGGGTCAGGGGTCATCGGTCAAGGGTCATGGTCAGAGGTCAAAGGTCAGAGCTCAAGGGGCAAAGGTTAGGGTTGGAGTAGTGTAAGAGTTGGTCCAAAGACCAGTATTTGCCTGAACACCATTATCAGGGACTTAAAGAACAAAATGCTCTGGTAGAAGGTAATGGACAATGGCTTAGGGAGAGGCCTGAAGAAAGTGATTGCGTTGCATGGGACTTTCTGATCCAGGGGGTGCGAGAAACAATAGCCACAGGTGGATTTCGCTACTGCCTCAGCCAAACTCATACCCCACACCCTCAAAGTAATTGTGCTGTGAAGGCCTCTCGGACCTGGGGACAATAACTGTTGTCCAGAAGATGGATTTTCACCTGTTGCCTGAGCCAGATTGCTCCCCAACCTCCTCCCTGCAGCAAAAGCCTACGAAGAAGAGCATGCGCAGAGGCTCGCCAAGGGTCTTGAGGTCACCCAATGGACCGGCAAGAGACCCCTGAAAAGCGGCGACGCAGGCGCAGACGGGTTCCGGCAAGCGAAGCGAGGACTTTTTGGGCCTGCGCAGTTAAGCCTGGGTTGCGCAACATAGGTGGAGATTGGCCTCGATCTATGGGAGTGAGTGGGGGTAAAGAAGCATAAAAGATAACTCCTAACTGGACATCATGGAGATCTCCCCACTGAAGGACCCTGGACCACGACAGAGGGCCAGCAGGACTCTTCACCCAGGACCGGAGACTGGAGGGACGCCTTTGGGACTCGTTCGGTGGTAACCAACCCTCTTTCCCCCCTTTCTTTTACCTTTCCCTTTTTCCTCCACTTTCTCTTTTCTGCATGCCTCTTTATCGGCACATTAATTAAGTAACACTTTGATAGAATTATAAAGCCTTGGCAGTTTGGTTGCCTTAATTTTGCGCCTCGAGATCAAGGTAAAACGAACCATCATGAGCCCTTCACTGAATGGACCGTGACAAGTAGGGGTAGGGTTAGGTTTCAGGGATAGGGTTAGGCTTTGGAATAGGGTTAGGGTTAAGCTAGGGTTAAGGTTAGGGTTAGAATTAAGGGTTAGGGTTAGGATTTGGGTTGGGATAGAAATAGGATCAGGGTTAGGGATAGGGTTAGGCTTAGGGTGCGCCACCATAAGGTTTAGGGTATCTTTAGTCTGGAGGAGATTGAGGGGTGACCTCATTAATGTTTATAAATATATAAAATGTGAGTGTCACGAGGATAGAGCCAGGCTCTTCTAGGTGATAACCAACAGTAAGATAAGGGATAATGGCTTCAAGCTGGAAC
Source organism: Pampusana beccarii (assembly GCA_013399365.1). Classification (NCBI taxonomy): domain Eukaryota; kingdom Metazoa; phylum Chordata; class Aves; order Columbiformes; family Columbidae; genus Pampusana; species Pampusana beccarii. The sequence goes on from VWYH01009977.1 coordinate 45,271, forward strand.
ACAAGGGGATCCATTTAAATTTTGAGAAGAAAGTACTTCTCAGTGAGGGTAACAGAACTGTAGCTTCATGGTACATTTATTAGGATATTAGGCTTGTTGGGCTCATGATGACGGGTCAGGATCAGAGGTCAAAGCTCAAAGGTCAGAGGTCAAAGCTCAAGGGCTGGAGGTCGAAGGTCAGGGTTCAAAAGTTGTAGTGAGAGGTCAAAGGTCAAGGGTCAAAGGTAAAGGGTCAGAGGTCGAAACGAAACATGATGGAAAGTAATAATTA
>VWYH01009982.1:0-204994 GCA_013399365.1 Pampusana beccarii
CAATCCCTGACATTCTGTGAAACAGCCAAGTCTGGGAAATAAATGCAGAGAATTTTGGAAACACAGAATTACAGAATCATCTAGATTTGGAAGGATGTCTGGAGGTCTTTGAGTCCAATTTCCTAATTAAAACAGGGGTAACCTCCAAGTTAGCCTAGGTTTGATAGATTTGTCCAGATTTTGTTATGTTGAACATGTTAATAAGAGTACCATGATATTAAAAGGCAAGTAGTACTTTTTACATCTGTGGGACGACAGTGAAGGAGGAGGCAAAAAAAGAGGATTTTTTGATAAGTCATCTACAAATAGACAAGGGTACATTGGATTTTTGCTAGATTTCAGTTGAGCTGCTACAGAAAGTAGAACAGAAAGCATTTTGTGATGCACATGACATGCTGCATTAGTGTTGATGACCCTTGAGAAGCTTCTCTGAGAAACTTATGAATAAATCTTTCAAATTCATGGCTATTAAAAGAAATTACAAAAAGCAACATTGTTCTACAAATTTGTTCCATTCTTTAAACAGACACTCGATATTTAACAAAATACTTTGAGCTTGTGATTTATCATCCTGATGGCTTAAAAATACGGCTTAAACCAATTTATTTCCACAAAACTGGTTGTTGCCAAGATTGCTGTAAAAGCTGCATCAAATTGTTATTCTCAAATTAATCCAAGCATTCACTATGCTGCCACTTTTAAAATTCCCCAGCTACATTAATAAGATCCAGCACGATTGAAGCCTATCCTCAGAGCAAGAGAAAAAACACAGAAACTGAAAGCGCATAAAAAAATCTTGAAAAAGAAATTGCTTGTGGAATACAAGGTTGCTTACAGCTTCCAAGTATATTTTTTGATTGTGCTATGAATAGAGTTTTGCAGTTGGCTTAGTTTCTTTTCCCGTTTTCCCATCCTATACTATTTAGTTTCGCAAATGAACATGTTGACTTACAAAGAGAAATACATGACAAACTCACTGATTTTGATTAGAAGATTATTAAATCACCACTGATTAATCTGGAACAATCATGAGGGGAAAAAAGAAAAAAATTTTAAAAGAGAGAGAGAAGCTCCTCTTGCACTGGAAGGAGTGAGAAGTAACAAGGGTTACTTTTCCCAGATTTTTACATAGGCTTGATAAGCTAACACTGCACTTGAGAGAACGAGATAACTACTTTTAGTGTGACAATCATTGATTAATACTGTTAGTAATTACTCTTCTGCTTATACAGAGTGCCTGTGCATGTACAAGAGTTTTTTTAATGTTCAGTCTTGCTCCCTCTGTTGTCTATTAAAAATAGTCTAAGCTGTTTCATGGTTTTGCTAATCTTATCCGTAAATTTCAGTCCCTCAAGAACTTAGAGAATTTTGAATGAAATTTTTGCTTAATTAAATGGTAGACATTGCTGAAAACATTTCATTGTGTTGTAGGATTTGCTGATGAATTGTAATCTCAAGCCATGTAAAGAGATCATTGGAATTCCAAAATCAGTTAAAATATGGTCCCCTGGGGGATTGACACATGCTAGGGCACAAAATAATCAGTCTAATGATTTTATATGTGATATGTAGCTTAAGAAAATAATAAATTACTGTCCTAAAATAAAATAATAAATTCCTGTCAGATTTACTACCTGAATTTTCATTTAATTCTTCACTGTGTAGGATTATAAGTTTCTTTCAAAAAGAGATTTAATTTCCCCTGGCTGTGTAAAGCAATTAAATCTCAAAAGATGTTAAAAACTGATCTGTTGACTCGACAGAAGTTGTTTTGATTGAGTTCCTTATTTGTAATAGTAAAGACGACTGGTAGATATTTACCTGTTAAATGAATGATTTTGCTACCAGGGCAGTAAACAAATGTATGCCACCTAAAGGTTGTTAATATTGTTAGGAAGAAACAATGTCATATAGCACTTCGTAGGTTTTAGTTTTGAAGGGTATTTGAAGATCTTTAATATAGAGATTTTTGCATAAAACTTGTTCAGAAGAATTGCTGTGATATGCTGTGAGTTCCCTTAAATAGAAAACTAGCACTTGAACCAAGATTAAGACATGAATTTATGATTGGATGTACTTGGGGCTGTGTTTTGCCTCATAGACTGTGATCCCTAAACATCTGTGATATTTCAGAATGCCTCAAAAAGCTCTCATGTCTCTAGAAAGTTAAGGTTTAAACTTGAGGGACTAAGCAAGGTTGTCTTCAAGTGAATCATTCATTGTACATGAAACACCTCCTTCCAATAATTTACCATTTTCAGCAGAAAAAGTTTCTCATTTCAAGACTTCAGGTGAGAGGTTTAATTTCTAAGAAACAGAATTTTAAGTTTCCCAAATTCTCCCTTCATTGGTGTTTGATTTAAAACATCAGACCAGTGGGGTATTTTTTTGCTGTTTTATTATTATGATGATGATCAATAAATATCAATGCTCTGGCCCTGAGCACCAGAGACCTGCAAAAACAAACTGCCTCCCAAGTGAGCATGGGTGAGGGGTTTTGGACAAGTCTCCTCTGTGGCTGAAAGGCAGACACAGCAGTGAGCCCCAGCAACAGGCTGCTCCGGGGAAAAGGGGGGTGACAGAACCAAACTGGTGCGTGACTGGAAAGATTTCACCTCTGCCTTAGCCACCAAAAAATAACTGGGAAGTACAACTTTGGTAGTTTGTCTCAGCTGTTGCTATTAACACATTCTGTGCAACGACCTTCCAATCCAAAGATATTTCATGTATCTCTGGCAGGTTTTTTTTTTTTAACTTTTGACATTTCAAGCACAGAAAACAGATTTACCTTCAGAGGGTTTGCTGAAGCACAGCTATTTCTGAGCTACATGAACTCTCTTACCTTTGGTCCTATTGACAATCACAAGGCTCTTCTCTATTTGAAGTTACTATGGTTACAGCTGAACTGAAGATGCAAGTTCCACTGCTGTTGTTATTGATAAAATTGGATATTTATCAGAAAGAGCCATTTCTGTTTCTTATAAAATCAAAGCATTTTGCATTAAGAAACATAATTTATAAATACAGCAAGGTAATACGCTTTATGCAGTGGTTATATAAGCGTGTTTATAAATCTGTTTTTAATTAAAATATGTTTATGCATTCTTCTTATTCCCCACTGAACTAATCTGTGAGTGGCGTGACTGATTAGTAGGGAAAGGAGACAATAATTAAAATTGGAATTGTTATTTTTAGAGAAAAATGGTTAAGAATTATAAGTGAGATTTCCCTCATCTTATCTCCTTCTCATTTGATATTGTCCTCCTAAAATAATTTAGGCTGATGAGCTATGAAATATATTAGTACTGCTAGTCAGAAGGTTGAGGTACTCTAGTACCAGTACTTTATATAATGGTCTCATTTATCTTCTGAGCTTCCTTATTCTTTTCAAACGTAACAGCAAATAAGTATCGGATGCAGTCAGCTTAGGGATTGTTGTAGTTTGCTGATATTTCAGTTATACATACTTTTTACAGGAATTAATAAGAAGCCAATTTGTTTCTATGTATGTCAAAAGATATCTGTCACAAACCAGCCCCACAGACACCGCTCTGACTTGGATACAACCAGAATCCTGCTGGGCTTAGCACCTAACAGGTGTTGTCTCAGTCCATGAAGTCAAGGAAGAAGTGAATCAGATTTCTCTTGGCACAAGTACTGAGAAAACCTTAGATGCTTCATTTTTCAGGCTTCCCATCACTCATTTTTTAATGAAGTTCACAATCCTTTCTGAGTCAGGAGCTGATTCTTTTCTGTTTTTGTCAGTTTTCTATTGCCACAAAAGATGTTTGTTTGCTGGGCCCCAATTTCCTGCCCTTCTAGCCATATATAATATTTCTTTACCGATCTCTATCTCTGCCCTCTTACGACTAGATTGAAATAAGAGATGAAGATATGCTGTGTACATTAATGAAAAGTCGTTCGGTATTTTTATAATACACATTGTGTCTAATGAATTATACAAGTCTTTGAGTAGTTACCATGCAAAAAACAAGCCCTACTTACTGTTCCTCGAAAATGCCTTCAGAAGGGCAGAGAGGCCAGACTTACTGCAATGTAGTATCTACAATCCTTACTTAGATATGAAAGTTCTCTCAGATTAGATATGTTACTGTGGTATAGGGCAGCAAATACTGAATTTTTAAATTAATGATCTTGAGTTTTAAAGTCATCCATCAGACAAAACATGATGTGACTACTTTGGACAATGATGACTATTCACAGAGTATTATTCTATCCAGAGACTGATTTAAATTAACTTCCTTTCATAGTAGAGTATCAAGTCCCTTTTAATATGCCCATTCTGAACTATATCCACAGATTCCCATAATTAATGAAGGCAAATGTGATCTTGAGGAAATGACTAGATGATGTGTGGCAAAACAAGGTGAAAATGTCTTATTGAAGCCTTAAATGGGGTGGGTGTGCTAAAGACTATACAGTTCTATGTTCTTACGGGGATACTATTTAACAGTTTCATTAATGAGTTGGCTAATGCAATAGAGGATGCTTCTTTAACATATAATACTATGCTGAGAGGAGACTGTAAACACTTTGAAAGACATGATTAGAACTCAATGTGATTCTTGCAATTATTTAAAATCAAGAAGGATAAATGCTACGCTTAGAGATAATGAGGTTCATATAAGCTAAGAAATGAGCATCCACTGCTGAAAAGGGTTTCAAGTCTACAACCTGAAAATGAGTCATCAGTACCAATACCTGGCAAAAAAGGGAAAAGAGGATTTATTAACACATGTTCTACAGCATCTTTTCACTCTGTTTCTTGACAACGTCAACTACAGTACTTAGATCTGATTTGAGGCACTGTATTTCAGGAAAAAGATGGACTGATTAGAAGTGATTACAGGGCTGGAAAACATTACTAAAAGGAGGAGACTGAAAGAAGTGAATCAGTTTAGGGAGGAGATGTCTGAAATAAGTCTTTGCATAGACAAAATATTGCTGGAAAGAAAAAGGGAATAAACGTAACAAATTATTCATGTCTCATTATGCTAGGAATGGAAATCACGGACTTGAAGAGCAGGAGGGGAGATTTAGGGTAGACATACAGGAATAACTGCATTTATAACTGGTGTGAATACTGAAGAGCAAGTTAATTGTCCTTGGGATTTGTGGAACCAGCATCACTTAAGTTCTTTAAAAACAGATCAGATAAATATCTGTCAGCAGTGGCGTGGCTAAAGTGTGCTGTGTCCTGGGCCAGACAAACACAGGGGCAGAGCAGAGATCAGAATTCTTCAGTCAGGAGCCGGCAATGCTGTAGGGAAGCTCCATTAACCTCCATTTGGAATGGGAGAAACATTTGCAATGAAAGATAATCTTGTGAGAACTGGGGAGTCTCTCCTAAAAGAAACAATTGATACATTACTGTGTTGCTTTCTTTATCATTTCGCTTTCGTTTGAAAAGACTTTAAGTCAGATTTCTGGAGTAGAGTGGGGAGAGAAAGCGAGAAAGCCGTTGACTTCTTAGCAGGCAAGAGGAAGGAGAGGAATGTGAAAGCATCTGCTTAATTGGCTTGGCCTGCTGCACAGACACACCACCAGTGCGTTGGACTGATTGCTGTTTTCCATCTATCATTTTCACAGGGACTATTAATGTGAGCCCAAACTGATTAGTTAATAAGCAAAAGCTGGAAGTAGCAAACAGTTTTAGAAAACAAGTCTGTTGTTGTGCCAATGATATCAAAGAATGGGAGACTAAATTGGGTCCACACGTAGCACATTAAGGCAGCATCGCTATTAAAGCAAAACCCTGAATATAGATATTGGAGAACCAAGAAAATATCTTTCGCCAAAAAACTTCTTCCTACACCTTTGAGCTGTTTGGAGGAAAGAACTCTTTTCCTAGTTTGAAGTATAACTGCACTGGGAATAGATGGATGAGGTTACTGGGACGGTTAAATATAACTAGCTAATTTAATTATAGCTATATCAGCAAATGTTCAGCTACACACATCTCCTAAATAGTCTTCTGTAGAATAACACTTCCAAAATTCTTCAAAGATAACACATCAACAGCAATCACTCTGACAAAAACATCTCGCAGGACAACCGAGAATCTGTTTGGGGTTTATAAACTAATTTTTAGATTACACAGATATTTAAGTGCCATTTATAAAATATTATGAGTAATGATTTCAAAGTTCCAAGAAATGTTATTAACACAAACCATAATCACCTGTTTATGTTTTTGTGTGAATTATCAGCACTCATCTCAATGTAAAAGTAAATAGTTTTCATTTCTGAAATGTCAGATGTTAACATGGCATCCCAGAGGCACTCCGAATCTTTGGGAACCCTGGGTTATGAGGACAGAGTCAGTTGCACAGTCATGTACTAGAATGAGCACCAGTGAAACAGCGAGCTACCATGTAATTGTTAACCACACAAATAATTGGAGGCTTTTACATTAAGTTCTGTTTGAAAAGAGAAAGCTCTGCTTCATCCACGAGAAGAGAGAATAATATCAACACAGAACACAGATAGCCTTCTTAATTTGGAGATTATTAAGTGCTAGGTAGATCTTGGGAAGGACTGTGATTCTCTCTTTACAGGTAAGGAAAATGAGGCATAAACCAACTAAGGTGTTTTTTAATAACTATAGGACTTAATTACCTGAATATAAGCCAAGTGTCCAAATGCCCTTGAGGACGTGTGTTGAAATGATTTGCTGAACTTCAATTTAAATTCAACATACTCTACTTTTTTCTATTGCACTAGTAAGCTAAAAATCAAATATAGCAGATAACTCAGGGAGAAGGAAGTGACTTAAATTAACGATATGCTAAAAGAACCTTAAAGCGGGTTACAAGTATCAGATAACTGTATCTGGATGAAAGGGTCTCATGACTACCGATACGCTACACTTGAGGTAAAAGGGATTCTGCTGCTGGTGGGACAGGGTATAAGTTTATTTCACATGTTCCTCAGTGAACGTGCAGAACAGACGGATAAGTGTTATTAGATCCTTCTTAAAATAGGTAAAGTGCTACACTCACCATGCACAAAGCCTATGGCAAAACCCAGATCTTTTCAGTACCCTTATTTCTCCTTGGTCACAAGATCAAAGTATTTTGTGCTCAGTAAAATATGCTGTGACATTTTCATTTATGCATGACTCTCTGCGAGAAGTAAAGTTTCTTCCTAACTTGGCTGAAGCACCAAGATTCATAGACTTGCTGGATTTAAAGAATTTATATACTTCAGTTGATCCCTTTTAACTTATTGCTATCCACTTAGTTAATAAATAGGAGAGGACTTCTCAAAACCCATATTCTAACATTGCTTTATCTCTTGAACTGCCAGAGGAATATGAAAATAACAAATTTGCTCTGCTTTGTCTCCATGCAGTGACAGTCCTTGCTATTTTCCACGAGCTGCATGTGGATACAGATCTGTACACACTTCTGTTTGGAGAGAGTGTCCTAAATGATGCTGTGGCTATCGTGCTGACATAGTAAGTACACCCACCTCCATTCTTTACTTGGTAAGATAATTACAAGTTTTAATTGCTGATAATTCTCACTGATACATTTTGTGCAAGTATAGATATAACATTCAAAGGTTTCATTACAAAGATGCGAGCCTGGAGTTGTTCTTCATTTGTTAAACACCGAAATTCCAATATTGTTAATGGTAACTATGTATCCAGAAAGTAATTTTAGTTCATTTTCTTCAGCTTAGAAACCAGTATATTCTGTAAAATGTGTAAATTTAATTTAATATAATTTTGTTTCTCATCTAAACAAGATATCTTGAAAAAATTGTGCTGAATGAGCACCTAGGACACAGGGCAACTATAACATTGGAGACAGGTTCTCTTTATTTTTAGCAGTCTATTACTTTCCAAGATTAACACCACAAAGTGGTACACAGTAGCTCAGTTTATCTACTTCTGCCTACTGAACCTGAGAGAGCTTCAGCTGATCTTATTATCTTAAATTTATATATAGCCTTTTTATTCTCAGGAAGCCTCAAACAGATCACAAATGATGGGCCAAAATCACACAAGTATGTGCTGTCCTAAAAACATAGATGCTAAGTACATGATTAACGGGATCTCAAGTTAACTCCACTCTGCATGTATTATACGCTTCCTGGAGCTTTGCTAGAAATACAAATAATCCTCTCAGATAATCTTAAAAGTAACAAAACTCTGCCAAATCAAATCCAGTTTTCCAGGATACCTGAAGATGCTTCGCAGTAAGCCCCAGTTCAGTGCCACCTTTCTCTTTAAAATACAGTTCCTTGAACTAGGGTTAATCCTATCCTTCAGAAAACCAGACTTTTACAGAGTTTATGGTAGTTAAAAATGAGCTTTCTGTTTTGTCTGAAACCCCATGGAGAAACTTACAGAAGTTGAATTGCAAAAAAAGCCCCCAAATTGTTTCAAAACAAAAAAAAATACAGTATTCCTATTTAATTTACCATTCTCAGAGAATTACCAGTCTAGTTACATTCACCTACACTGAACTCCTCATTGTTTTTAGAGCAAGAGTAGTGTTTTCAAATGCTGTCAAGTGTCTGAGCAGGGCGTTTCATGCTGAGATACAGCATGGCTGTCACGTGCAGTGACTGTGCTTGGAATGTGTCACTCAGCAGAGCATCTTGTATATCAGAGAATAAAATGCACAAAAGGGAACCTAAGCAAAGAACAGAAACCTCGGTAGAGAGAACAGATAGAAAAGCATTAAAGCAGCTATCAGAATTGGAAAGAAGCATGTAGGTGACAGAAACTTTGAGATTTTTTTTCTCTCACTGGCTTTGTTTAATAAGGCCTAGACGTTTTTAGCTCATTTAGACTCCTCGTCTGCCGGTGCGAGGTTCCTATAGAGGGCAGAATAGCCAGGCTACAAGCAGCTCTAGGAAACCCAGAATATTTCAAGTGTCTGTAGTTTTCAGTCACTGTGATGTCAAAGCACATGGATCTCTTCAAAGGTGCAACTCAACTGCAAAGCAGATCTAGACAGAAAGGTACTGTCAGCTGGTACCCGATTCCTGAGTTTCTGACCTGTGCTCTGCCCACTACTCAGGTCTGGGCTATGACCCTCGGCCTGCAATGGATACAGAAATCTACAGGAAGGAAGCCTGATGCAAATGCTGGGTGTCTCCTTCTCATGTTTTCTTTTTTGTACGTGGAAGATTACAACTCTTTTCTACTATAGAATCTCTCATCACTGGAAAACTAGTGTATTTTTCTCTATATTCGAGGTGACTGATACCTTAATTTCTCTAACATATTTAGGCATTTGTACAGGCTGAAGAGAATATACAGCACCATCAGTTTCATATTTCATTAATTTCTGGCTTAAGTGATCAGCTTCTGCACAAATACAATGTTTCTGAAACCTAACATGATCTTCATTCCTGTAGCCTTTTAGGTAAAGTTATACTGTTAATAACATCAGCTTTGGTGCTATAACACCCCACTGAACCAAGCCGAGTTTAAATTAAGAACATTATTTTTCTGTCACTACAAAAGAACAGCTATTTTTTTTCTCTGTAACAGATACCGCTTTTCAGGATGGTGCAAACACAACATGTTCATAATTACAGCAATAGGGGACTATTTTAAAAGGTGTGAGGATAATGTTTACAAATCTGGAAAAGCAATAATATGTAATTTTATACGTTACATAATGGTAAACAGAAAAGAAAATGAGCGAATACACAGTGTCTTTCATCAGCCAAGAGAACAATCAAGTTAATGTCTGCAGGAGTGACTCCCTGCAGGAAAGGGAAGCAGAGAAAAGCGGGAAGGCCCCAGTGGGTGGCTGTGGCAATCTGGCAAGGTGAAGGCCGTGGGGCTGTCTGCCAACAAGGCTTTATATTGATCTCTCTCTTTTCCTTCGGCTTTGCCCTCCAACCTCGATTTTTCCTCTGCTCTTTATCATTTAGTTTAAGGACAGCAGCAGGAGCAGCTTCCCCACATTTTGCCTGTGGATTTAGCCACACTAGCTGGGTGTTGCTGCAGCAGTATGTACAGACAGCGTGGCCAGCCGTCCTCAGCACACACTGACCAAGCACACAAGCCCTCCAGGCCAAATTAGCAACTCTCCTGCAGGCCATCTCGCCATCCCTAACACCTGGGTGTTTGTGATAATGGCAAGATTTCATTTCTATTGTGCTATTTTAAGCTAATCCGTGCAGGAGGGATCACTGTGACTCAAGCTGACAGCAGCGGCTGCAGAAAGGCTGACAAGCTGTTGTGCATCTGGGAGAGCTCATGCACACAAGGGCCTCTGCAGGCAAGGGGACTGGAGATGTTACAAGGATTTTCTTCTACAGAAGTAACTTGCGGAGTTGTTTACAACTTTTCATTACTAGGACAAAAGTCTCCTTTTAATAAAACGTCTGTGAGAATTCTCACAGAAAATAAACATTTTGGAAGAAAATGAGGATTTAAATATTCAAAATGAGCAATTTTGGAGCCTGTTTTCAATAAGGATTCCAGATATTTAAGAAAAATAATAACAGAGCCCTACAAGACAATACCTATTAGATGACTAAACGTGTCTGCTTTTACCCAGAAAAACCTATATGACTAATTATGCCACAAATGTTTCCTACATACTTTGTTTTCCAGGAAATGGACCCAGCACTTGTGTCCACTTCCTATGTCTATTCACAGCCCAAGCTTTCTCTGTAGAAGTATTTTATATATGCTAACGTTAAAACAAACAAATAAAATCTGTGTAGGAATAGACATTTGAGCTGCTTCTGAGTGTCTTTAAATATGCTTGTAGTCTTTATGGTTAGAGATTTTTTGACTATTTGGAATTTAATTTTAGACAAAAGATTATAGCAACCTTTTATGAAAATAACTTTCAATCATATTTTATTACAACTTTTAAGAATCAGTCTCAGTTCTTCAGATACATTGTATTTCATCACAAATCGTTTACCTGAGTTTATACTATAACTTCCAGAAGGAATATCATTTAAGGTTGTTTCTTGTACTGCTGGATCATATCTACTGCATAGAGTGACTTCTTTGGCTTTCTTGGGGGTTGGTGTATGATGTAGCGCACATTTTCGTAAAGATTCCAGATAGCTTTTTTTAACACTGTCTATATCCTCTAACTCTTGGGTTTTCAACTTCTTCAGGCTTTTTTCAAAAATATTAACAACAAAATTTAGCTTGCAAATGTTCCAGCACACATAAAGCTGTTCTCTTGGCTCCCAATTTAACCTTCTGCCATCCAATCCCCTGAACATCACAAAGCAGCAGTTTGTTCAGCTTTGGATCTGCAGAAGCATCCATGCTATGGGATGCAACAGTCAAGGTGACCTATTTCATTCACAGATTTTGGACCCAGGAATGTTTATCATTGCTTAGCTTTGTCGATAGTACTTTACAGACAAACCCAATGAACTGTCCGTGTGCTTGGGCGCTATTAGCTGTGGACCACATTCTAAAGGTCAAAATTGAGAAACATCCCAGTAACTTCAGTTGGAGTTGTGTGCACTGAAGACTGTAGAATATGGCTGAAAATTAATAATTTATGGATATTTTTGAGCAAACCATAAAGATCAACCTCTTTTGTTTTTTGTTGTTCTGTCTACATACTGTGTACCACTTATCGAAGAAAACATCCATGTGTATTTTGAGTGAACATGCTGTAGGTGTGGACTTGGCATAGTTTTCGCACATTTACAGAGAAATTTGATGAAGAAAGTGTGGAAGGAGTTGTAGAAAAAGCATTGAATAGCTTGAGATACGACTGAAAAGTAGCTGAACAGGTCATTAGCATTGAGACAGTATATTTAGCAGAGCTATTTAATCTTTCTCATGCTGAGTGCTCAGTAAGTGCAGGATGTGGAAGGCAGTAATGAATACTGATACGTGTTCCCTGCTAACAAATTATCTGAAAGAACATTACACGAGAGATGTTTCCCTTGTAGTTAATGTCAGAAGCATTTGTATCATCGTTATGCAGAAGACATGACCCGGTTTCTCTGCTGGCTCCGGACCGTTGCTCAGTGGGCCTGAGGAGTTTCATCCCCTTCCTCGGGGAGGCGATGGTGCGGCGGCCGCACGGGCAGCAGGGACATAACAGACAGCAGTGTCTTTCGCAAGTAATCTGAACAAGTGAGTGGCAGCCAGGGGACATGTGACGTTGTGACATGTGGCAAGGAATGGATTTACTAGCTCTGTTATAGGCAACCAAGAACAGTTTGATACATGCATCAAGTGGAAATCCTGGAGATGAAAAGTGTGCAATGAAGCCAGAGAACACAGACACCGGCTGACAAGCGTAATTAAGACCTCCCACGTCAAAATACTAATCGCACTAGAAGGCTTAGAAGTATAGAGACTTCTGGGCAGGAAGGAAAGTAATACTGCAAGCATAGTTTTCTTGTGAAGGCTGGCTTGCCATTTTTAAGTAAAGTACCTGAAATGGTATGTAAAGGGAGAGACAATAACCTTGAAGGTTCAGAAGGTGAAGAAGAAAATAAACAAAAAATACTGGATTGTTTTGAAATGGATATCCTGCTGCTTTTGTAAAGTATCTATCGGTTATACAGATTGCACAAAGTTCATTTGTGCCTATTAGCAAAAATTAGGCAATGGGAGGCCCAGATTTTGACAGAGTCAGACTGCAAGGCTCCCTTCACAAAAGTCTAGAACCAGCTCCAAAAGCCTAAATTCTTAGAATGAGGTAAGAACTGGAGGTGGAATGGATCCTGTTATTGTGTGACCCCTTGCTGATAGAACAGTGTATGTTGGTGACATTCGTATTTCTACTGATGCCCATAGACAAAATATTGTTTCAGGAATTCAGTGAGCCTCTGTTGGCCAAATAAGATCGTCTTGAATAAATAAGTAACATTCTTTCTTTTTTCTTTCTTTTTTCCCTTATTTTTTTCTCCCCCCCAGAAAACCAAACCAAACCAAACCACTGTCCTTGTAGAAAAATACTGCAACCCTCTTCTACAAAAATAAGGTTCCGTGGTTTGGTTCAAAGACTTACCAAGCAGTTTACCATGATGAAGAATTTCATTTTCCAGAGTTCTCAGAATACAATTTTTCTCTAACAACAGATATATTTCAAGTCTGTTTTTCATTATCTAGCTACAGCATATAACACCATATCTGTGCTTGATAAATTAACTGTCTATAGAATCCAGACACCTTTTTCATAGTTTTAAAGGTTTGAAATTTATTAAAAATAGTTTGGAGATTACCCATTTCATCTTGCTTTTGTCTTTCCTTCTTTAGTGTAAACAGAGCTTATCTGCTACAGCAGGATAAAGTATAAAGGAGGAACTCTAATTATTCAATGTGTCCATGACACCAGGGCATAGTATTGAGGGGGGAAAGGGGCAGAGCAAATTGATAAAGGCGATGATCAACTTTGCTATGGCCAGTGAGGAAACCCCTTGTAAAAGTAGTTTCCTGGATCCTCTTACACATTTCCAGGATGGACTTGAACCAACACATCATAGCATAACTCTCTGCTCAAAAAATAGTTTCGTTCTAGTCTAGAAATACCTTATACAAGTTAATATCGTGCTCAAACCATTCTTTCTTGCCAGAAGTCCTCCTGAATGCTTGTATGGGGCTTTCTAAAATAACACAGCAAAGTTAACTGAGACAAATTTATTGAAAAACAGTATCCATTTCCAGGGGAAATAACTCAGAAGCCAGAGTTCAGTTCAGTTTGTGCCAAGCACCCTCTAAGGTTGACATTTCTGACACTGATCTCTGTAATTGCCTTAGGAAGTCAAGAGAATTCCTCCTGTCACACTGATGGTTCTTACTGATAGGTACACTCATGATGTTACTAACTTTAGTTCAGTTCAGATCTCTTCAAAATATAAGAAACTCTTTTGATCAAATAGGTCTCAAATAGAAAATCAATAAGAACCTTTAAACCTTTCTGGTTTTAGTTATTTGTTTACCTATATTTTTATTTCTTCCATGGTTTTAATTCTGTTATTATGTCATTGAACTTGAAGGTAGTTTACATGGGAGTAAAATGTAATCAGAGACCGAAGAAACAGACATTTGACAAACACCAAATATAGGTACAAATATTCAGTTTATGCTTCACTTAAGTTGGTCGTTGGCTTGGTGAGGTAACTATCTATTGTCTGCAAGTGTTGCCTTCTTACTTTTCACAACTTCTAATTATGATTCCTTGTTTATTATATGTTAAAATCAACAGTTTGACAAAGGACACAAAAAGATATTGTAACTACGCTGCTGAATAACGAAGTTGAGAGCTGGGATTTGTGGGAAATAGTATCGGCTTTGAAAACTATGATGGGTGTCTCCTTCACGCATATCTCAGTAGATGTGAGACTCCCTCTACAATTATTTAAGCTTTCTTCTTTTGTCGTGGACTGTCTCTAATTTGGATCCTTTGCCATTCAATTTTTGAAGAATTATTCTGTATAGATTTTGCCACACTTTGATCCCTGAACCCACTGAATAACAAATCTTGCGAAGGAAAGGCAGCGGGATGTTCTCGTATCGTATTTTTCCCTTAAACTGCATTTATAGTCAGAAAGTGGCCTTTAAAAGTGACATCATGGGCTTCTGTATGTACTGTCTCAAAATCCTTTGTATCATGCGTTGTTAATTAAGAAACAAAGATTTTTCTATCAGTTAGTACTTTCTCTTTGTTTCAGTTTCCTCCTTATCTGCAGGTAACTAGGAGTTCATTCAGTCTAAGGATATGTCAGCTTGGATCCCACACCTCCTGCTGGGATTTATTAGGCACTCATAGCAAACAGTAAAAAATATGATTGCTTCAGTACTGAATCATCATATGAAAAAAGAATGTTTGTTTCTCTGTTGCCCTTATATTTTTAGGCATTTTTAAACACGTATTCCTGCAACTTCTTAGTGTCTTTTACTATACTATTTCAGCGACCAGAGTGAAAAAGAAATTAATTGAAGTTTACTTATATTTCCAACATGTGTCTGAGTGCAGACAAAATGTTATTCACACATCCTAGACATATCAATATGGAAGTAATAGTGTAAATAAAAACTTGTATTCGTAAGTGGGCCCTTATGCACACACAAGTAATAGCTTTAGTGTACCTACATGTAAAACTGTTCAGCCTGGGTACTTATTTTTGAAAAGTATATAAGCCTCATTCCTTGCCAAATGTAAAATGTTGAACTGATGAAAGCAACAAATGGAGATTATGAAGTCATGGCTAGAAAAAAAGGAAGCAAGAGTGAAAGGTGAAAAACCAAGATACAGCATACTGTGTAAGTACAGATCCTCACAGTGTTACACACACCTGTAGCTGGGACTCTTCAAAGGGAAGGAAAGCTTGTTTAGTCATAGGGATGCAGAGGAAAATCTGATTATTTTTCTCTAGTGCAATTTTTCAGTTTTATGTTGTTTTGTTAGGAACGTCTGTTTGAAATCCTTAAGTAGTACATCAAAATGTGCTCCTGAACTGTAAAGAAACTCTGAAAAGTACAGGAATTGTCAGCCATTCTAAAGAGTGGTACACTGCAATCACGTGATGAATCTGAATTCAGAAAAAGAATAAGATTCTGCCAGAAACACAGGGAGTCTCCCCCAACCCTTTCTTTGTAGCCATCTTTATGTAAAGTAATTTGGTGGAACTGAAGGAACTGAGGCTTCTATGAGCTCAGCTTGAGCAGCGGCAGGCTTAGTTGGGTGGTTGCCTTTGCAAAACCTGACCTAGAACTCACAGATCAAAGTTAGACCAGCACTGGAGCACAACAGCCGTAGGAAGACTTAGTGCTCATAGGAAGAGTCAATGGTACTGATGTGCGTAACCTTGAATCCTCGACAAAGATTCAGAGATTTCAATGCCTGTGAGCTACAGTTCTGGACAAATGAGTAACTGGACCTCTGGAGTCAGCCACAGCCTCATTCCAGATAAATACTACTTGTGATGTTATTCCAATGAAAATGCCTGAGGAGGGATGACTGTAACACTGTGGAGGGGAATAAAATAGAATTACCTGAAAACCTGAAAGAGAGTGAAATGCTGGACTGAAGCTCAACCCAAACACTTACTGGTTACCCATAGATGAGGTGGATTTGGCCACTATTCCCAATATTGTTAGAAAGGCTTACGTACCAAGCAGCATTCAACCAGCCAAATAACAGAGTAACTTATAAATTAATACAACAAGGAGTTAATTGTGCAAAAAGTTAGTGAGTGATTTATAAAAGTGGATGAGGAATCCTTTCCATCTATTATTTCTATAATAATGAAATTATAGTTGTCCATCTGCTCTTTTTACCTTTGAGGAAGGGTTTAGTCCCAGCTTATTTTGTTGATGATAATTAGAGTTTCACGTCACTGACCATCTGGAACAGGAGACGTGAGCGCTGGGACACTAACCAAACTTGCTATTAGCAGGAACTTTGAAAGAGCTTCTTTCCCAGAATAGATGAAATCCCACATAAACGGATAGTGTCCCTGCTTAATAAAATTTGCTTTCTTTTTTCTCCATGAGCCTTACTGTACAGAGCGGTGTTGTGCTTACAGTCAAGGGGGAAAATTCTATGGAATTTCTGTAATGTTTATTATAGCTAGAATTTCAGTATGAAAAGGGAGACTCGGAACAGAATGTTTTCAGGAGGCAGTCCTCATCACTGTGTAGCACTATTTCCTCATCACTATCACTAATTCACTTTTTAAATATTTTATCTCCCTTTTTCCAGTATCAGCTCCACACTGAAATTTTACTGAGCTTCTAGTTAATACATGCTAAAGGTCTTTCCAGCTATAAGTTATCTAATTGGCTTTGTTTTGTTTATGCAATTTATTTGAATAGACAGCCTTCGGTTGCAGTCTGCTAAGCTATAATAGATTTCAGTGAGTTCTGTTATGGAGGTTGCCCGCAGGGATGTATGAAAATGTAGCTTAGCTCAAATCAGCTGGGAACGTCTGCACTTGTCATATCCAATCAAATCACAGGAGCTGCAGGTATTTCTGTCCACTTATACACAAACAAACTGATAACGTTTAAAAATATGAAATGCAAGCTCAGAATTAAGAATGCTGCTTGCAGCGCTTGCAAATCACATCTAAGAGGCAATTATTTAGCTACATTTTCTGTGCAAATGACCAAATTGGCATCAAAGCTTCTTCATTCCAAAGATTCCTATTGGGAACTCTTCAGAACTGAAGTACACCCTGGTACGAGTCAGCTTGTTTTTTGAGCTCTTCCAGATGTTTTTTCTTATCCAAATAACCTTTCTCTAGTGAATAAGACAGATTTTCTGAGAGCAAGATAATTACATACAGAGTCTAATTCTACTTACAGAGACAACTCCCTTTTAGTTTAAAATGAACGTATTGATACCATTTCCCTTGAAGTTTTCCAAAAGAAAACTCATTTCATCCTCTCTGGATGAGATACTGTGCATAAGAGTCTGTCTGGTACTTGCAGTAGATCAACATATTTTTCAAGTCTTTTGGCAGGGAAGACAGAAGAGGACTATGTATGGGAAAGGTGAGGGAGAGCTTGACATTTCATTTACTGGGTACCCACCAATACTTCTTAATTGTTCAAATCCTTTCCAGAAATACAGTACTGAAGAGTACAGCTATCTCAAAGAGACAGAGGTTTTGTTACAACAGGATAAACTCCTATCAAAAATCTTTTATTCTTTGGAGAGCAGGTTGTGATTACATGAAAGAAAAACCCATTCACACCGTGGGAGAACAGACTGCATATTTGCAGTGGCTACCCAGGAGCACTGCGAAAGGCTGATCCCTTTGTGAACCCCTCCAGAACCTATGTGCTCAACGTACAGTTTTACACAGTTTAATTTGGATTTCCTCGTTCTAACCTGCTCTAAGGCCTTTTATTTATGTATTTTTAATTTTTTTTTACCAGCAGCAACATCAGGTAAAGTGGCTCCCGCTGCAAGCCTTGATCTTTTAAGACTCAAATCCTTAAGCTACTGAGTCTGTTAGAGGGAATTGCCATAACTCTACATTAAATTCTTTTGTATGTGCACATGAGCACATATATAGTTATGTGTGCACAGTGGAGCATCCACAAAGCACATTAAACTAGTGCAAAGCTTATCAAGTACTTAGAAGTTACATAATGCCCTAAATATATTTTCATGTCCTACAGAAGGAGAGTTGAGAGGCACCTTCTGTAAACATTTCAATCAAATGTAATTTTTAGGTTTATTTTTTCATACGCAGAAACCTCCCTCTCTCCATACCCAAGACATTATTTCAGTGTGCATGTTTCACCTTTTAGATTCAGAACTTTAATGTTTTCAGAATACACTTTAGTCTCTTGAGCAAAGAGAATAATTGATGACAGTAGCGTGCTGCTGCCTTCCTTGAGTGCCAGGCACAGCAGGAGGAGAAACTGTATACCTCAAGCTACTGCTTTTCAGAGCCACTTAAACTCTGAGACTCAGCAAATTTCTACTCTTAGAATTTATTCCAATGGTTATAAGTTTCCACTCTCTCGTTTTTTCCTCCTCCTTTTGTTTTGGTCTCGATCTTATTCTTCCTCTCTCCTTTCTCTTTTCAACAGACGAATGTCACCATCTCACTCTCGCTCTGCCCATTCCCCTGAATTGCATGACCTACTCCACCATTTCTGCTGCAGTCACCAGTCCTTTTGTCTCCCATCTGAAATGGAAAGAAATTATTTCTAAAGATAAGCTAAGACTGTAAACTCTTAACATGATCTCCTTCATTCTCTAAAGCCAAGAGATACCCTGTCTTTATTTCTGATACTTGCACCTCTGTTATCCTCCTTATTATGTTGTGACAAACAGAGAAGCTAATGGGGACAAGGGAGACTGATGCCACTGGTCAGTTCTGCAGGCTGGTGAAACAATAGATGGCAGAGTCTGGGGAGCAGCAATTGCAAGAAAAAAAAATATTTACATTTTAGATGGCACATGCCTAATGCAAAGGAGATCTTAGAAGATTTTTAGCTGATGAAGTTTATCAGATATCTGCTGAGATTTGTCAACTAAACATTTTAGAAACCTTTAAAAATTGCTCAGTTTCGGCACATTTTCACAGGTGAAAGACTCATGAGTAATTTCCTCTTTCCTCCCTTTAGAAGTGACGAGTCTGAATTTGAAAGTGGTGCAGTGAGAAAGCTTTGTAATTATATGGTTGTACAGTTTCTGTCCAAGATAAGAGCACGTATATTCTCTCTATACACGTCCTGCAAATAGCTAAGTTAAAAAAAAAAAAAAAAAGTCTTCAGAAAAAGGGCAAATACAATATGGAAATGTAGTCTAAAATGGTGTCATTTTGGTAAAGTCACAAACCATGAAAAAATAACACTCAAATAAAAGGAAGACATTACCTGGCATGACACAGGTATGAGCTAAACTGGGAGACTGGGGACACTCAGTTGCGCGAGTGGCCCTGAGAGTGGATGGTGTGACAAAGCCTGTTCATTTCTACGGGGTTTAGGAAAATAGGACTTATGAACATTTGCTGTAAAGACCACTGTATCCAAGAAAAAATCTAGCCTTGTTACCAGTTAGCTCCTAATGTGTCTGGTACTTTGATGTTCCCAAACTTAATTGCCAATTATAATGATCTACATATTCTGAATGTATATGCATATGTTTATGTTACTTGAATTCACCATGAAATTTCAGTACATTTCTGGGGAGATATAGTGACATTAGAATTTACATTTTGAAAAGGAACTTCGAACAAAATAGCATCCCAACAATACGTTGAATAAATTGGTATTAGCAATTTTCTCTTAGTAATTTCTCCATTACAAAATCTCACAAAAGTGAAATAATTTTTAAATATACAGCACTTTCATTTTGTATACCCACTCATTGCACATTTATGCTCACTTGAAAGAAATGAAACAGCTCTTCCTTTCTACATTGTTCTACTGATCTGTAGCAAGCACAGCCAGCAATGATAGTGAGAGAAATGAGAATAACAGAGTGCCTAGCAGGCTGTTGTTCTGTGCCTCAGACACACTGGAAAGGGTTATACTAGTTTAAAGTACTCCTGAAGAAAATATTTCAGCCTCCTAGACCATTTAACAGCGTACATCTTCTTTATTGCAGTATTTTTATTCCTACGGAGTAATGTAAAGGTATTTCTAAACCATCATTTTAGGTTGTTCAAAGTTTTGCATTAGCCCATAGCTAGGAGAGTGTTTTCATTGCGCGTTTAACATTAGAGTGGGGTGACTGCACAAGCTTGTGAGGCGAGACTCCTTCGTTCGAGTAATTATGAGTGCAATGGAGCCAGGCAGAATTATTTTCATTTTATTAATAGCTGTGTTTAAGCCTCATGGAACTGCCTGTCTGTGGAAAGTATCTATTTTAAAACTAAGTGGTGGAAATTACTGAGTTATACTAAATGTTTATCCATAAATCAATGGAGTCTTCCATAAGGAAAAATTGCCTATCTGCCTATCATTTCTGTGAGATTTTTCACAGTCCATTGGATCTAGGCCACAGGTGACAGCAGATACCTTAATTTTAAAGAAAGGGAGATCTTACTTAACTCTTTTAATCTTACTGTTGAGAAATAGTTCATGAGCAGTTGCCAGTTACATATCCAAAAACCTTAGCATATGTACTTAGGAACAATATATTCTTAGCAAAGCAAGAACTCCCATCCAAAATATTTAATAAAGATCTCTTTGATTAAGCAGCATATTTAGGAAACTGTGGAGGTTTTTTAGGATTTTATTATCCAGATTATTTTCAAGATTTCAATTAGCTTTCAGATTGTCCTTCAAGAGCAGTATGTGTTTATGTAGCACTGCTTAAAGTTCATTTATCATTTGAAACTCCTGTAGCAAAGATAGAGAAACAAAAACTGTACCAAGAGTTTTGAGAAAAACATCCCTGAAGACAGAACTCAGAAATATGGAACGTGTGTATTCTAGTATTACTCTTCTTGATATAATATTTAGAGATAGAAAGTATTTTTGCCATTCTAATTGCCTTAGAGTTTGGGACTGAAATTCTATCCATGCCAACTTCACTGCCTAACTGGTGATTCCTCCTCTTTGTTTTATTTTACCATGAGTGAAGCTGAGTAATCCTCCAACGGGTATTTGCAGGTGTCATAATCACAACTGACTTAACGCTTGAGCAAAATAATTTCCACAAGGTTCAGCAGCTACTTGTCTGTTGTTCTCAGCAGCCCCGAGCTGCTGGAACGAACCACTGAGCCAGCTGCAGTTCAGGACGGCTTCAGCCAAAGCATCTTCTGCAGCTCCTGGGCAAGGAGAAAAGGTACAAACCAGATGCAAAGGGACCTTTCAACCCATCTGCCATCCTGCCCAAGTCCCACACTCGGTCAGACTTCACAGCCTGTCTCTAAGCACCTCTCTTGTTCATGCTTTGGGCAACTGCTTTTCAGACAGCATTTGCTAGAGATATAACCTCAAACGCTTGTTTTTTGCTTTTAAATAAGTCCAGAGCTATCACCTTCTCAGAAATTCTCTCTTTAAATAGTTTTTTTCTTTAAAGTGTCTTAAATGGACTATACCTTCCCAACACAGTGTATTTTTCCAGCAGATAACTGTTGGTACATGTGTTGGGACTGGTTGAATTACACTTTCCTTGAAGACCATTGCCCAGTAATTGTGGTTTAATGTTCTCTGTCTAACGTTAAAGGTATAGCAGTAATTTTAAAGAACTTCAGGCTACAAAGTGGTAAGTCAACAAACATGGCTTAGATTTTTCTTTTTATAAGCTGTAAAAACCAAAATGCTAACATATTATCAGAAAGATAAATGAGGAGAGCTTCAGGCCTACCTTGTTCCTACAGGAATATTACTGCCATTCTCTATGCAAGACTGACCAGCTTTTCTAGCAAGTGCCTTTCCCTAAGGTGAAACTTCAGTCTGTTCATTTGCTATATTTGGATCAGGAACAGAGACCTACAATTCAGAATATCCCTAAATCCCCACCCTCAGCTCCACTATATCAAGAAGACAAAACATGTAAAACGTTTTGTTTCTGACATTAATACTGCCAAAACTAGAGCTTACAATTCACATCTGGATTTATTTTAGACTTTCTCATGATAACAGCTGCATTTCTGTCTTCACTTGGATATTTTTTTAAAAATGAAAATTGCCATGGCAACAGCTGCAACCATTTATTATAAAGCAATAGAAGTGGAACTAATATTTGTGAGAGAAGCTCTGTTATCAGGATAGTATTTCATTCAGACAATGCCAGAATCATTTTTCCTTGCCTTTCTATTTAAAAAATATATATATAGAAAATATTTTGAATAAAGAAATATAGGTGGGATTGAACTGCTCAGGAGATTAAAAAGATTTTCTTCTTTAGATTACTGCCTCATCTCAAATCCAGATTAGCAAGAGGCAAAAATTATCATCTATTTGGTAGGCACATGAAAAAAATTGTTAGGGGTACCGAGATTCGAAAAACTCATTCCCATCCTAGCTGTGTTCTCAACTGCAGCACAGAGACGGCAAACTGAGTACACTGGGGGTGTCTTCCCTGGGGGCAGCAAAGATGTGACCCATCCTTGAAAAGTGCTGATGTCCAATGCAAAGGAAAAACTCGTAGGCACTTTGCAATGCTAACACAAAATAGTTGAAAATGAACTATCCTCCCCTTAAGACTTTGCTTCATATTGCTTGCAACATACTATGGTACCAGAGATAATAGTCAACTATTTTCCCTATTAAAACACGGCTAAAGAGGGAAGTTTTGCACTGATCTCAAGGTCATGTTGGTTCCAGTCAGGGTTGAGGTAGTCTCATCCAGTTTATGGTCCAGGTACATTAGAAATCACATGGCCTGTTTTGTTTGCATCTGTTTCCAATATTTCTCAGAGCATTAAATTAAANAACCACCTCCCCAAGAATCTGTGCAGATTGACAAACTATACTCCAGATGTTGAAAATACACATGAAATGTAAAACTGTTTTCCTATTAAAGCCCCTTCTGACAATGATAAAATGTGTTTTGCAAGTACAGACTGTACAGGGACTACATACCATGCTGTGGACACATGCCAAGGATCACATTTCTTCCTATTCGTTACATATCAGGCAGGAGTGATGGAGAACACTGAACAGAAAAAAACTTTAGAGAAACTTTCAGCCTCCTTTCACTCTAATTTCTATGGGACATAATGTAGTTTATCGTCATCAATTGCATTCAGCATCAGGCCTCTCAGTGTGCTGCTCTGTTCACAAGTTCCTAAGGATGCTGAAGTTGTGGGAAGGGAGACTGGGGCTCCGTTCTTCATCTCCTACAGCAGACGTTCTGGAAGTGAAGAAGCCCGAGGCTGTCGGGTGCTGGACGTTGGGCGCAGCCCTGCGGAGTTGGCAGTGGCCTGTACAGCACCCCAGCCACCGCCTGCGCCCCGAGCGGCAACCTCAGCTCTGTCTGGGATATAGTAATTTAAACACAACCAGTAGCTTATAGATCTCTCAACAGACTGAGAGTACCCATACCCCACTGACTACCTGCTAAACTCTGGGTTTCTACTGAAAAAAGGTAATTGTTTAGTTCAGCTTCATTAATTTACTTTTGTGTCATGGACGGTTGATTTCATGGAGCTAACATAGAGGAAAAACAAAATAAATCCCCAAACTACTTCTGTCCTGCCTGAGAAAAATCTACAAAAGCATGTTGTTTGTACATTACATTTTTAAGAGATGGATACCTGGTAGAAATCACAAAGATGCAGTTCACTTTCAGTTGCTTCTACTCCCTCGCTAAATGCTTTGAATTCTTTGTAGCGTATCACCAGTAACATGCTACCAATTCTGTCCTTCAGCATTCACGAGTAAGCTTTACATCTCTGTTAGAGCAGTTACATGGAACAGTTGGGCTTGGCAAACCAGTGGCGGGAGTGGGGTTCTGTCCTGTTTCACTGGCAAAGAGGAGGGAATCACAAAAGAACAGGCTGTTTGTTTCCCTCAGATGAGGGGGACTGGGCACTTAGAGCTTCCTTGCGCTGTTTTGGGGACAGTGAGCTGTCTACAGATGGGTCTCCTGGCGGTTTCGAGTGCTGTCTGTGCACAGTAATTGGACACATCACCCTTGAACGTATCAGTCCCATGATCTTCATAAGCAGAGGTCACAGGAGAGAAAAGGTCTTGGGCTATTAAATAGGAACCTGCTGTATACGTTCTCGCGTTGATCAGCTGAGCAATTTGATATTGCCCCTCCACCCCTTCATTCAGATTCATTCAGGGGGATTTCAGAGAAGATTACAGTGTGCTGCAGTACTGTTTAACCACCTAACTCTCAGGGAGAAGTTGATTCAAACCCCAAAGGAGGCTGATGTGAGTGCAACTACATATCTGTGAAGGAGAAGGAGTAGCTATCATTACAAAGGGAAGACTGCTAATCACCCCTCAGCACCTCACACTGCAGGCCAGTGTGGCAAGTTCTGCTACAATGTTACAACCTGAGTCAAAAAGTAAATGGAGCACTGTCTGGCATAAAATATACATCATTTTCTGTTATTTCAGTCTTAAGCTTCTCCTGAGCAAAATCACAGGCTGTATGATTCTAAGAAAATTACAATTCAGTAAAGACTCAGTGCAAACTGTTTCCACTTAATCTTTACTAGTTGCCCATAAGAGCAAAGGAGTTTTCATGGCTAACCAAGCTCCTTGAAAGGTTCCTTAAAGTGCTTGGGTCATATTCTACTTCTTTTTTTTCTTTTTGGTGATATCAGTGTAAATCTGGAACAACTACACGGAATCAGAATTCAGATACTCATCATTGTAGCAGTAGTTTGAGGCAGTTTCTCATCTAGAGCGCTCAAGCAGAATGACAGTAAATCACAGTCATTTAGTGGTACCTGCTGCAGCCTTCTCACCTGCATCGCTTAGCGCAGGCAACCATCAGGCTACATCATTTTATCAACAGGGGGTAGAATTCAATTGACATGGATAAATGTCACATTTATTTGCAAGAGTGCGGTCACTGTAAAAGATGAGGGTAGTTGAAAGGCTTCATTATCTCATCTTGGAGTTATCCCAACAAAAAGTACAAAAGGAGAGTTTAATTAAGACCACCCGTCCTCCCAGTAATCACCTTCCCTCCTCTCACATCCACATCAGTCAGCATCTCGTTTGTTTGCTCTGATGTTTTATTCTTTGCACTCTCTGTGTGTAGAGTAAATTAAGTGCCATACTATCATGGTTTGCCACTTCTGTACAAATAAACCTGACCTGCAGATGGAATTAGGCCTCCAAAAGCACATTAAACTCTTTTTCCAAGTGCTCATTGAACACTTGCAATTACACATTCATTCAATTTTTGTCTTTCAAAAGAGATATAATTTTCACTGAAAATCCTTATTTCAGGGTCTCATCACCTGGACTGGTGCTGAGAACTCTCTTAAAAATGGAAGGTTGTACAAATGTTTTTGATAAATATTTATCAGCTTTGCTCTGAGTAACTTTGGAGGGTATTGACAAGAAATTGAAGGATAATACAAAGGTGAAGAATTCTGTAATAAAGGACAATAATGTAAAGGTGATAGGAGATAAAGGTCTAGCCATATATGAAAAAAGTAAGTACTACACACTATTCTATTATTAGAGAAATACAAATCATAAGGATGATTTTACAAGCTCAGATGGTTGGGTCTAGTAGTGAGAGAGCTGGGAGTGGGTGGTAGTTCCCTTCGCTCAGGAGCAGGAGTAGGGATGCAAAAGGTAGCTCAGGCTCATAGATACATGTTAGCAATAGTATTAACACATGCAGCACATCTAATTCCCTTACTGGCACAGCATAAAAATTTAAATGTTAGGTTTTCTTTTGGTTTTTGCCATTTTCTTCCTGTTCAGGGAACAGTTTTAGCTGATGTGTATCTTGGGGATTGTTGCGCTTCTGGGGTCCCTAAAGATGCCTTCACAAAGCATGAGGTACTACTAGTCAATGGATATGCTCTCCCTGGGTAGTTTAATTAGCAGGATGCAGCAAATTTGCTTCAAATAACATATAGGAATTTATTTCTTTTTCCTCCAGATACTGACTGGAGAATTTTTTCCTTGTTGTTGTTTCTTGTTAACTCAGAGAATTGGTAGTTTGATAAATCACTGCTTTGTATCTTTTACAGTTGTGTTTTCTATGCAGAAAAACTGTCTATTTTTTGTAAGTTCTATTTTGTGTAGGGATAAGTGATTACAGAGAGGTGCAAGGCAGGGGAGAAATCTAGCTCTTCATATCAACACAGTAATAATTTACTCATATATATCTATTCCTTGGTGGTTGATTCTTTGTTTCTGCTTTCTTCACACTATATGCACCTTCACAGTTGATGAAGCCCTGAAGATCTCCCTCACAGGGAGGACAGACTTCAAGCTGCTCTAGATACACAGACCGTTTCCCTTTATGCGATGTTTAAAAAGAATGGAAATTAAACACTGAGTTGGATTACAGTTTTGGTATCCAAATGAGAAGGGATCATAGTTGCAGGCACAGAAATCTGTAAATCATGTGCCTTTTGATACGAGCAGCTCACAAGGATGGACAATCAGACACTGGTAACACCGTAACACAGAATGCAGCACATGCTGCCACAGCCAACCCACCATCAGCCATCTGTCTTCTGCTGATGGGCATCGTTCCTCTCAAAGAGATGGGACAGGCTTTTTGGAAAAGAGTTTTCACTGGAAAATGACTGTGATATTTTCAAGAAGATTTATGAAAATTAGGCATTTAGAAGCAATAGCAGCCATTTAAGAATGAAACTTCCTTATACCAAGCCTCAGAAAAACGCTAGCATATTTTACTTAATAAGCCCTAGTTTTCCTTTACAAAGAATTTTAAGTTCAAGTTGCTGTTCATCAGAAATTCTTTCTGTCAAAGATAAGAATAGGGTAGTATTTGCCTAGAACAAGATAATTAAAAGTTAAGATGCTTACGTTAGGACAACACATACCATTTCTCAGATGCAAAGGGGTAGAGAAGCTCCTCACCAGACCAGATATGACTTTAGACTTGAAATAGTTCCGCCTGCAGGCCCGTTAGGTCATTACTCATTGTCAAAATTGTCATCTCGCATCTCTTTTCGACGTGTCTGTAGTGACCGAGTTGTGACCAGGATGGGAGGGAGGGGCTGTTCCCAGCACCTCTGTCAGGAGGGGCTTGCAGGGGTTTTTCCTGGGGATCAGAATACTGGGTTCAACCCCATCCAGGTGGGTGAGCTACCAGAACCTTTTAAGGCAAAAGTGGTGGAATTTTCAGGGCAAGAATGGGATCACTGTTATTAAAAGATGGTTTCCAAGGCTCCCTGAAGAGGTAGAGCAGGTGTCCTAAGGGCAATGGCTGGGGAGGCAGAGGAGAAGGAGGGAGAATGACAGATTTTCTGCTATCCCTGATGTCTGGGGATAGATGAGAACTAAGATCTGCACTAGGGAAAGTCTACCTGGAACAACACAAACAACTCATTATTTTCTCTGGCTGTAGTACAAGCCTTGTGTCACCTCAGGCCTGAACAGGGAAGAAAACTGAAGTAGTTACTAGTGTAGAAAATATCCATGATTAGCTTCCAAAAAAGAGTCCTGACGAGCTAAGCTGATTTCTGAGTGCCCAGGTTAAGGGACAGCTGCAGCTGCTTTGTGATACCACTGAAAAACATAGTAAGCCCTCCAGGCACATCAGGTCTGAGGGTGTTTTGTGGCACTTAAAAAGAAGCCTATCAGTAGAACTAGCCTATGATATTTTATGCTAAGCAAAAATCTAGCAGAGCGCATGAATTTGTTTGTTATTTTCATGCAGATGTTGCTTCTCTTTATAAATAGGAAAACACATTTTCTGCAAAGTCTGTGACAGCTTTAGTTTCCCAGCACTGCTGGTGCTTTGACGTCTGCCATCAGCTGTCCGCTTTGGAACTGATAACAAATCCACTTTGAGAAAGGTTTCCATAAATACTAAAAGCCTTATGTATGACAACAGCTAAGTGTTAGTGTGGTTGAAAATAATCAAAACAAAATGTTCTGTAATAGTTCATAAAGTCTGGAAAAGCCTAGAAAGGAACAAAAGCTAGAACAAGAAAAGAGAGGAAGCAAATGTGCCATGAGACAGAGAAAAAAGAACAGTGTAATCCCAGCTAGAAGACAGTTTATAAAATAACTGCTAGGCATTTTTTTCTAGAACTAAAACCAATAGCACTACTTGGAATGTGCTGAAACCAGGTTGTGAGTGGAATAAAAACCATGATGTGACGCCAAGGAGCACGAAGTTTTGGATATCCAGGAAAACGAGGGCTCAAATGCTCTCAAAATCCAGCCACTTGAGCAGTAACTCAGCCAGCAGGTTTTGGGGCTTTTTTTTTTCAGTTCTTATACCTGTGTAAACAGAAAGCTTAATATGTATATGCCTGTGAAATCTATGTTTCTGGAGCCTTAATGCTCTAAACATTTGCAAATATTGTCAGGAATAAATTCCAGGGAGACAGATTTCTTTATACAGGAGGATGTACTGAATCCTGGTCTATGTTCTTTTAATGCACCTTCTGTGCATTCTGTTGCTTACTGATCACTGTTTTAAACACATCTGAAAAATACAGTAAGCTTGTTTGCTGTTGGAAATTTTCATCTCGAAGATCTCTAGATATTTGCCTCAAGCTGTTTTTGCTACTCCCAACACCTGCCTGCACCGGTCTGTCTTTCATTTGCACCCCCTCAATGGTCTGCAATCCTCTACTTCACATGTGCTTTTGTTGGCTTTGCATACTCACATTGCAATCTTACCTCAGTTGTTTTCATTTTTATGGTTTGTCTACTCACTATTACTGTGTGAGGAGCTATTTTATGAGGAGGTCTGGAGGCTTTACCAACACAAACCTTGCCAAGAGAAGGTGTAGGTGTCTGGTGCTATCCACGTGCTTTCCCATCTAGCTTCCGGTTCAACACTTACATTGTGGGGAAATGACAGTTCTGTCTTTTCAGCTTTCTTCCAACACTTTTAGGAAAATTATATAGTTAAAATGTTGTGTGAGAACAGAAACTGTCCAGTTCAATCCACTTCTCCAAAAGCTCTGATTTTTCTAACACAGTATAGTGACCTACCTTTTCCTGTGTAATGTCAGGAAAAAACCTTCTTTGCCTCTTTAAACAACCTTGAACTCTGTTTTTTTTTTCCTGACCTGTTTTATTTTTCTTAATTAGTGGCTGATGAAATCACAATGTAGTTCTATAATTATTTATCACCTGAGGGAGATCCCACTTCATTCAGTGGAGGTATTTTAAGGAATATCTGACCTTTCTGTATTTTCAGGTGTGGTTTTTTTTATATTTAAGGCTGTATCTGATTCTCTTCTGTGCAGTATTCTGTGGCACGTGATAGTGCAGCAAATAGGAAGGAGGCCACTGGGCAAGAGGAAGCCTTTTGATTTAGCAAGTAGGAAGAAATCTTCTCCAAAGATAATACAAAGATAATAAGCTGTTCATTTTCATGTTGATGAAACAGACAGAAGAAAGAAAAGAGGAATAGAACAGTTTGTTTACTGGTTATTTCTAATCATTGATTCCTCATTATACGATTAGAAATTTTCTGCTGTTTGCACACATATTCCTTCCGGTGCTTGAGTATATTTTCTTCAGCATATTGCCTTTTCCTAAAATTTGTCTGATCCGTGCATTGCACTACTTTGGCTGATAGCGAAACCAAGGATCTTAGTACTATTCTGCCAGTTACATTTCTACTTGATGCTGCCACACTAGCCCTAGGCATGTCAGACCTCGACAGGAACAAAAGGTAGGAAACAAGATTTAGTCTCACCTACCAGTTTTTCCTCAAAAAACTTCCATGACTTAATGAAAATCTTTGCTCTAATCCTAAATGCTTTCAATTTTTTTTTTTTTAAAAAAGGAAAATACGATCTGCTATGTTCACAGGCTGTTAAAACCTATAGGAAGAAAAGGATCTTATGAATAAAAGAGACTTTCCTTGAGAATAACTGAAGACATAAAAGTAATTGATTAAGATGTGACTGGAAATGTGACTGTACTCTTTCTGCTGCAAAAGCACTTCTTGCTTGGCAATGGAGACCTTTAGTATTATATCCCCTTATAAGCCCATAGAAAGAAACATTCTTCATCACACTGAGCTTTCATCCTAAAATGATTTAACAGATGAGAGGAGGAAAGAAGAGCAATGATCAGCATGGTTCAACTGGTTAATCCTTCTTTCTGTTTCAAGCAAAAGCTACCATCCTAACTTGCAATTTATTGTATAAAGAAATATTGCCTGTATTTCGTTTTTGAAAGCTCTGAAAGCACTTGACCCTGTCCATTGTTGTTTGGCCAAAGAAGCACATAAGAACTGGAAAGAAAATGAGATCTGTTAAATAGTTTCCTAATAGAGAAAGTGTCAGCTAATCCCTATAAGAATCAGTGAGGAAGATAATTATTATTCTTTACTCCAACCTGAAGGAGATGCAGAGACAACCAAACTTGCATATAGTTAGGCAGTAGAGAGTGAGGCAGGTGTTCATGAGATATATCTATCAAGCATTCACTGAGGACTCAACAAAAATCTGTTATTCCTGTCCTTCCGCTCTATCTCATTACAGGTGGTAGGTAAAACTTCCCTTTACCATTAGTCCTGTCCATTTATCAATCTCTGAAAAGTTTTCTACTGCAATTTTTTTCAGAACTTGCTTAATCCACCTCTGATACAAATTTATAGAAATGAACCCATTTTTTCTCATACTAGTTTGACAGTCAGAAAACCTCTAATATTTAAAAACTAAACACGGTTTCAAATTTAGTGTCAAACTCTCACACTGCTTGTTAGTGAACTGCTATCAACTGCTTTTGTATCAGTCAGAGAGAGACCAGGCAGCAGAAATATCAAGTCATGCCAGCGTGTTTTTTCAATTGTTCTGAGGAAAAGGAAGAAGAGTAGAGGCACTGTAAGTTTAATTATGGTTCTCTCCAGTGTTAAACATTGCGATTTTGTTTTTAGGTCAAATAATTGGTTTGTCAGGAAGTACTGGAATAAACAGGACAAAATTATGTTCTGTTGAAATATAGTATATATAGAAAAAATATCAGCTAAATTAGTATGTATTTTAGATGCTTGAAAGGGTTAAAAGTTAGTGTTAAAGAACAAAAATATTCCGAAAAAAAGAAACAATAATACCTCTATTACAGAATAATACAAAATGAAAAACAGAACTAAATACACGCTGAACTGCAAGGAAACCGGAGTTCTGGAAAGATTTAGTCCAGAAACCACGATTAGCATAATGAGCATATGTTGTCTTATGGTGCTTTTAAAAAATCATGGAGTTTGGGGGCATATTGAGTAGAAAAAATGCCCGGTGAGAATGACTCACTCTATATTTGTTCCGAAATAACTGCATTAAGAATAGGATGCTTTCTTCTAGTTTTCTCCATACCTGAAAGCTATTGGTAGATTGGAGGGCAAACTGGAACTCTAACGGGTCCTAACGAAGGCATCTTTTCTTGTCTTAAGGTTAACACACTTAATAAAAAGTCAGTTAATAGCAATAGTTTACTTTTGACTACTAAATTTGCACTCCATGTCGAGATTTTTTAGTTCTACTTTTTATTACTGAGCACACCTTCCACGGGCAGAGCCCATAGCGTAATCAGGTTGACCTCTCTGAATTCACCACTCTGTGCTTGTGGCAGCAGCAGTGGCACAAGAGATCAGTTCCTGATCTATAGTTCACTGAGCAATACAGAACAGCAGCCACAGTCTCTTTATACTAATTTGGGGCAAATATCAGAGAACCAAGTGGCTGCTTTGTGTCAAGACATGCCTAAAAGTTTTAGATCTAGCAGGTCTCGTTACACAACCAGATAGATTCAACATTAAATAACTAACCAAACTCTACCTAAGTATGCAAAACACACTTAGCGAATTAGACTATAAACATACAGTACCACAGCTGATGGGATTTCCTTTCATAG
This sequence comes from Pampusana beccarii, assembly GCA_013399365.1. Lineage (NCBI taxonomy): Eukaryota > Metazoa > Chordata > Aves > Columbiformes > Columbidae > Pampusana > Pampusana beccarii. Next base: position 31,913 of record VWYH01009982.1, read on the forward strand.
AGCTCTTCCAGCAGTTTAGAGAATGTTTCTACGGCTTAATATAGTTTTTATTTCATGTGGGATCTAAAACAAAACATTTTGAGTAGGGCAGAGACAAGGAACATTTCAAGAATCATCTGAGGGCAAGAGAAGCAAAGACTGACCTCTGGTCTAAGAGAGTCACAGTTGAAAGAGGACTGAAAATGCAGATAGCAACATGTTGTCGATTAGCATTTCCTCTGGGAACAATATTTTGTATACTTCTATTAATAGCACTTTCCACCACAAATCATCTCACTAGTTTTGTGGTGGTGCTAATCAGTGTAACTGAAGATACCAGATTTTGGTGCCTAGTAACTTCTGTTGGATTGGGTAAGTATTCACCCCTCTCGTATTTAGTGGTGCTCCACCATATGCCTTTAGAATCCTTGTGCCTTTTTTACAGACTGAAAGCATGAGGTCTGTTTTCATGTCTTCACGTTAGTTGGAGATTCCTAAATGAATGCAACTGTTTAGAAAATCCTCCACACGGAGTTTTATCTCTAAGCCTCACTTCCAGATGGAAGACATCAGACTGTAGGGATCACGTTCTTAATATGCAAAAGCTTAAAATATTCAAGACATTTAAAAAATTCTAAATTTTTAATGCTTAAAATACCAGCAATTTTCCAGCAATCCAAGCTGCTTTCTGGAATCCAATGCCAAGCCCAGCACATTTTCTTTGGCAATGAACATAAAAGACCTACAGTACTGAAATCAATGGAACCACAAAGATCTAAAAGCTTGCTTAATTAGTTTGGTAGACTTAGAGCTATTTTGTAGCTGTTAAATTTAATGTTTCAACAAGAAAAAAGGCATGCATAACTGGTGTTACTAGCGTCCTGTGCAGTAACTGGCTAGTGGCAAATAACCCTGAAACTCCAAAACACTTCAGTGCGCAGCCTTCCCTTTGGTGGCACCATTTTCCGTTCAAAAGTATTTCTGGTGGCGGTACCCAGGGGTGGGATACAGGAGATGACCTTTGACAACTGCAGCGATTTCTTTCTGTGAGACAACATTCATTCTACCCACAAGGTTTTCCATGTTGAGCTCTTGATGTGCTTTCAGCTCTATTTATGAAGGGTTACACCAAGAAGGGAGCTACTGGGCGGTTTATGACAAGATTGCTGCTGCAGATTTGGTACCTGCTGTGATTTGTGTCACCCATTTGAGCCTCAGCCATAAAGCTGCACTTTTTATCAACAATATTTGTGAATATATAACTGCTCCGAAGACATATGGCCAATAAATAATTCAAAGTTATCTATCTTCTCTGCAGTTTTGTTATACACCTACCACCTTTTAATGTTTAGTTGGCCTGGAAACAATATTCTTTATGGCACTTCTAGTATAAAAATGTTTACTGACTGGCAGCAGACTATTGATTTCCAGTGTGATACCTTGAAAATAAACCATTCCGCCCCCCAGTCTCCATCTGCTTTGCTCTTCCATTTGCTATCAGCCCAGAAAAGCCTCATTTTGCATTTTGAGTCCCTAAAAATATCCATTTTCAATTACTGATTCCAGTAACAACGTGATTGAATTCATTATTCCTTTTTCTATTCTCCTTCCCCATCCCTTTGTTTCTTTCCAGCTCTATATCCATTTACAGTCCTAAGGAGAATCCTAATGCATTTGATGCTGCTGCTTTCTTCCAGTCTGTGGGGAATTTCCTGGGGATCTTTGCTGGATCATTTGCCATGGGATCCTCTTACGCTGTTGTCACAGCTTTAATATCCTTTATAGTTTGTTTTTAAAGAGAAGTATCAATGTATCTTAGAAAAAACGTGTGATATCTGAGGCTGACCATCTTTAGTTTGAGCCCAAACCGTGATTCAAGACCTTACAAGCAAACAGTAAATTCATAATTGACAGGAAATTTCACTTGTCAGAATCCACAAAGAACTATATAAGTTTCTTTCTGACATTACGCAAGACTCTGGTCTTTAGTTTACTATCTGTAAGTGATTACATTTTTACAAAAGTGGTTTGAGGTATTTCGAGGTTAAAACATGAATTTATGAACTCCAGCAGCTTATTAATGAACTACAAATTAGCAGCAATTATACCAAAAAAAAGGCAAACACTAGACTACAAATCAAGTCAGTCAGTTTACCTAAACTAGAAATAAAAGGCATATCTGTTGTCCTGCACTTTTTCTTGTGTTTTGCAGTTCTTCCTGTAAAATCATCAAAAGGGCAGCAAGTTTCATCTGTCTTGCATTGATGCAAATCTAAACCAAAGCCATTTTGTTTACAAAACTGGACAAAATTACTTTCTTTCCCCTTTTTCTGGGAAAAGAACATGCAAAATGCAACCAATTAGGCATTAGTTCAAAAACCACAAAAGCACTTGAAATAGCCAACTTGTAGAATTCACCTGACACCTGTGCTGGATTTTCCTCTTTCTTGGAGAGAATTCAGAAGCTGCACAGTTTTTCCTGCATTCAACTTGTATAGTGGTGTATATACGTATATGTGTTGTATATATGGTGGGGGAGCTTGCTTGCTTTCATCCTTTATCAGGTTGGGGGCAATTTTAGCTCACAAAACAGCTGCTTTTTTATTTTTCCTCAACAACCTTTCAGCACCTGACAAAATTTACAAAACTGTGTGAGTTCCCGATGTTGGAGACAGGACTGTTTTTCCTCCTGTCCTGGAGTGCCTTCTTATCAGCAGAAGCCGCTGGTCTTACAGGTAAGCATTTCATTTTATGGAATAAAGGCAGTTTAAAAATATGCCTGTAGTGTGGGAAAATGTCCTGTTTATTTTAGGCATGACGTCATGTATAAAGCTTCCAAAAGCCAGTTGCTATATTGGATATGGTTTCGCCTTCAAGAATAAATCTGTAGAGACAATGAATAGTTTTTCCAGACAAAGACTTATTAGATCAGGCTAAAGCCCTCAGTTTTCTTCCCCTCCTTTCTCACATTGTCCTGTCCCTATGAGTCCCACCATTAATCCCAGTCTGTTCTGCCCAGCTATAGGACCAGAGCTGATGGTAAGTCTGAGGAAGCAAACACACGCTGTGACTGCCGGAGACTGTGCCCCCTGCACACACCACACGTCCCGTTCCCTCCGCCTTTTTCCCAACCATCAGCGACTAAACTGGGTCATCCTCAGCATTGCCAGGGAGTTGCACCCACCTCTGGATTTTTAAAATAAATGTTCATCTCGTTCAGTGCACGGCTAAAACACCTTTTGCAACAGCAGAGGTACAGTCGCGTCCCAGTGACAGAAAGACGTACGATTTGATTTTTGTCAATACTGACAAAGAAATCGTGCAATGACAGCCAAGCGCATACTCAGGGACTGCTTTTTACAGCATAAAGAGTCCACAGAAGTTTAGGCAAAAATTGTAATGAATATAGTTTACCTCAAGAGCAAGCTATTGTATAGTGGGATTTGAAAGAACAGTTTGTTAGAGCTTGATCATTTTGATGGTTTTGATGCTGTCACCTCTGAAATCCAGTGCTCTAGTTACTGTCAGGGAAAGTCAGGGGAAGAAAACTGCTTAACAGAGCATTAATGCAGCCCATGCTGGTTTGTTTGCAAAATAGTTCAAAGCCTTTTGAAGTCAACAGTTATACTTCTACTGATTTCTACGGAGCCAGCGTGTTACTTTTTTAATATTAGCCACACAATGAAACTGTTTCCAAAAGGGTATTAACATCTACATCTTCTGGCATCTTTGCCTTATTAAATACACAAATTTGCATGTTACTTACTGCCAGAATCTTCAGGACAAGGAGTAAAAAGAGGAGCACATGAATAGAACAAAAGGTTGGTATTCCAACACACCAAGAAAATCAGATACCAGCTGGACTGTGTCCATTTTGTGTCTTTATGCTTAATAGCTCCCAGAGATGTGCATGATCACTACATGAAAATGGAAGTGAAGGAGAATAGCTTCAGAAGTTCAAAGCTGTATTTTGTAAATGCGTTGACTTCGTTAGTACTGCGCTAACATTACACCTTAGAGTAGATATTTATAGTTGTCTGGTTTAACCAGTTTTGATGTTGCTTTCATCTTCTCTCAGTCTGGTCTGAAATAACTGCATCTCGCCTCCTTTCATAATATGATTTTAAACTTCCAGTTCAGCAGGAGAATTACTGTATTGGTTAAGAAATTTTCAACTGCCTTAGGTTCTGTTGGGAGCACAGATTGCAGAGGTGGCTCTGACTTCTCACACCCGTGCTCGGGCAATCCGTGTAGGATGCGGTTATGTGTGCAGTGCAGTCTCCCACATGGGAACGTGCTGCACAAAGCACCCGTTGGGGAGGGCGCAGGGAGCCCAGGGAAAGCCACTCATCCTGCAGAACACACTCAGCTTTTAATTCAGACTTCTAGTCTTTTCCATCTTACTTGCTTTGCCCCTTGTCTGTCTTAATGCATACATCATCTGTTTTACAGTCAACTGTGTCTGTCCTCAAAAGCAATCATCGCAATTAAGATAGCATCATAACCTTGCAATGACCCTGCTGGACCACTCCATTCCATCAGCTAAAGTCCCAGTTTGAAGTCTTTGACTTCAGTAGGCTTGCTTCAAAAATTAACTTGATCCATTGTACATTTATGCCTATATACATCTTCATTTTCCTTGGATATCACATTTCCTCTGTTCATTCCTTCTAAACGAACTTCAAAGGATTAACACTAAGCATCAGTATTTCCCTGTAGCTAGTAAGTAATGTAATTGCAAAATAATTTTATTCTTATAATGCTTTCCACACTAGTTCTTCAATCACTATGAGCCTTTTGATGTCTTAATATTGAAGTATGTCACGATTTATAAATAACGGGCTATACTGTACACTGGTTTTTGGGTAGGTATAGTAAGTGGGAGAGCTCCCTAGTTTAGCTTGCAGATTTTTTAAATAAACGTGAATGAAGAGTAGTAAAGGTCAATATTTTATTAAATATTTCATTCTTCTACCTCAAGATGTCCTGTGATATATAACACACAATATATGGGCCTGACCCTGGTTGAAAAATGGGTGTGATCAAACCACCAATTCAAAGTAAGAACCTGAGATGACTACACAATTATTGTTATACTGATAACTGTAAATTATAAACAAATGTTTTGGTTATTAATCTTATAGCTGTATCATCAAGCTGTGACATACGCATTATAAATTGATTTTTATACAGTAGAATCTAATTTGTGCACTTTCTCATTTGCTTCAAAGTATATCATTCCTGACTGCTCAGCAAAGTTGTAATAACAGCACACTATAGTAAGGCCAGCGTTAATATAGTTGCTTTCATTTTCAAACTTCATTAAAGAGCATTTACTAGTAGGCTATGAAAAAAAATCATAAACAATTTAAATTAAACACTTGTCAAAATAAATGAGGAAAGTACATCTTACACTTATCAATTGCTTGTTCTCTTGTTTTATAATTAACAAAATTGCTATTTTTAACTGATCACTCAGTCATTAGTCTGCGAAAGATTCCATGATGTACATGGGCATTTAATGTTCACCTCAGTTAGATCTTCTCTATATACAGCTGTTTGAACTAGGTAGATATTCAAATAAAAAGAGATTAATATATCTGCAAAAACGCACTCAAATATATGTACGTGAATTTATTTGCAGTTATGCATTCAGTTAATGCATACTTCAAAGTCACATAGGTTTTATAAGCATAAAAGCACCAAAATGTATATCCCAACCACCTCTGATTTTTATGCACCAAAGACCTGTGCTATGAAGCTAAGACTATAGATCATGAAGGAAAAATGGTTCGTTCCTTTACTGATTTTCAAAGCCCAGCCCAAAATGATTGTTTTCTGATCATTATAAAGGAAATAGCTTGTGATAATAAATTACTGCTGCTTCCTCACCCACCGCAATTCTCGTCTGAAGATTCTGTGGTATGTCTGACACCTGCCTTCTTGGGCAGGAGCTCACAGGAGAGCACAGTCCACTTAGTGAGAACACTTTTCCTCCAAAAATAAATAAGCAGTTTATTATGATCTGGTTTCTCACTGAGGCAGTTTTGAGCTACCTTTGTATTTAGGACATAGCAAGAACAAATGTCACTGACTTCCATTTCCTTTAGTGCTGCTGACAAAGTGCATTTATTCTCGTGGCTGTTTGCTGTTCTGATCTGTTTGCTGTAATTTGTCTTGGATCCATCATCTATCTCCCTGTTTTCTTTAAATGTTTTGACCAGCTCTTCTTGTATCACTCTCAGAAGGGTTCTATCAAAACATTTCTGTCTGCAGTTCTGAACACTGCGAGCACAATGCAGGTTGGTACCTCACTGGCTTTAGTTCACTGGGCTAGCATTATTCCAAAAAAGAAAGTTATTCTGGGATTTAAATTCTCAACTTTGTGTTTTTCTTTCCTTTATTCGTAAGTACTGTGCCATGTTGTGTCACAGAGAGGAAGGCAGACTCCTGCCAGGAAGGAGGGAGAAGGGACAGCTTGGCTTCTGGGTCAAAAGGAGACAGATGTCAACTCTCAAGCTGTGGTTCTGTCACTCCCAGGAAGAAAGGATAAAATTTGGGTCTAATTAGGAAAGCAGGCTCTTCACAGATAATAAGATGGCATTCACAGTGCTGTGCAGACACAGGTGACAACTGGGCAAATGTGCCACAAATTACTAACCCATCGCTTGCCTGTAGGATTTCAGAGATAGCTCTGGATGATATGTGGTACTGTAAAATGGGGATGTCAGGTGGATCCTGTACTTTAGGGGAAGTTCTAGACATACTTTGCTGACATATAAGCGAGATACAATACTCTGTGCAGTGTCACTTATCCCATTCGCCCTTTCAACAGCATCACTCGACCAGACCACAAACACACTTGAGTCAATGCCTGGGTCTGGCTAACTTAGGTCCTGCTGGAGGTACAGCCGTTTAAGACAGTAAGGGAAGAAAAGAAAGGGGGGTGTTTTTAGAGAAAAGTACATATTCTAGCATGGCATTAGGCTGAGATCAATCATCAGTTGCATAAAATGAGGATAGTGGAGTCATATTGCTAGTGAACAGGCTCAGGATAAACAGGGTAAGCACTCTTAGAACATCTAGAAAAACACCTGGTGTGTCTCACTGTAGGAGTTCCAATCTAAATCAAATGCAACAATTCATTTGGAGTTACAAAAGTACAACGCTGAAGTGCAGGTCTCACTTGAAGCAGCCAGGTCAAAACCAATGATCTTTCCTCAGAAGAGGGCCTAAAAGCTCCCTCGGCTCATTTTTTTGTTTCTTGCTGTCACTTCAACATAAAATCAACTTTAGACAACTCCAGAGATGAAAGCTTCATGAAAAAAAGCACCGGCTTTAGTTCTGCATTGGTGCAGGTGTTGTGAAAGAAGCCTTGAATCTTTGCTTCAGGATATAAAAAAAATTATTAGTCACACTTCATACTCTCAGTGAAAACAGACTGAATAGGGATATTGTTGCTACTGGTTCCATTGCCTTATTACTGCAACAATTTGATGCAGAAGATGGTGCCCCATTTCCTGCCACTCACGCATTCCGGCTGCACTGGGATGTGCCCAGGAGGTGCTGTGGAGATGTTACCTACTCCCTTGTTTGCCCAGAAGGTAGAGCTTTGGCTTTGGCTTTTTATTTTTCCAAATTCCTTTTTTTACCACTAAAAGACCTGACACCCAGAGACATAATGTCAGTGTTATTGTCTTAAGTTAGCAAATTCTGAGGCTTAGATTCTGGCCAGTCACTTGCAAATATGCACTAAAAGCACACTGTGCATGCTGCCCTTCTCTGACAAACGACAGACTTTTTGCCAGTTTTTTTCTTAGCACCAGATATTGAAAAGCAAGGGTACACTTCCTTTTGCCCATTTATTAAATGATCAAAAAAAAAAAAAATCTGTCTTTCAGTAAAAATATAGGAACTACTTTTAGATTAACACTTACAAACTAATGCTCACACTATCATGTTAAAGTTCACACTGTCAGAAAAATACTTTTAAAGATATAAGTTACTGCTTTATCCTATACTATATTTTAATATTACCAGCTTTTGTCCTAGCATAGATCTCCACTACAAGTATTTGGCAAAACTGATGTAAGAATAAGTTCTCTAATTGTATAAGCAGGTAACAAGCCAGCACTATTTCTCTATTACATAAGGAGCAAAAACATCAAATAAAAGTGTAGGCTTTTATTTCTAATAAGACCTCTCCAAAGAGGTTGAGCTGTAGCTGAAACTTTACTAGTGCCTATCAATATTTTACTGTGAGGTTTCTCAATTTTATATTGAGTGAAAAATTTCAATAACTTTATAGACACAAGTGGCTGTATTGCACTTAATGACTGATCATGCCTTTCAACTCAAAACACACCCTGTTTACTTTAGGTTCGCGTTTTGTTCAGCAGCTGTAGTACTACATATCGCTGTAATTGCTAAATTTGCCACTTAAAAATGAAACGATGTAACAGCACCTAAAAAGTGAGCAGGGGCTCCAACACCCTGAAATTAAAGCTCAGAGCACTGAAGACGGTAAAAGGACCATCTCACTTTAGCTGCCTGCCTGCATCTAATAAATACTTTCTGTTTACAATTCCAGTATTGTCGCGTTTGGTCTTATCTGTTTCTCTGTGAAAGAAAGCTTGCAAAAATTTAACAACCTAATTTATGTGCCAGACACAGTTCATACTGTATGTTGCTACCCAGCTAACTTCAAAATCCAGCTTTAATAGTCTTTACAAAGAATTTGCTTTTTCCTTCTAACTGAAAAGTTCTGTGTTTGCCTCTTTCTTTAGGTACTTGTCTTTCCTTTGTAGTTACATTAACATGTAATTGGTCATTACTCATTTTCATGGAAATGCATTACAATTTTCTCCGAGCCTTTTAATGAAGCATTCATTGCAAGACGCATGGCTGGTACATATTAAGCCTTCAATTGCAGCAATTGAAATATTCCATTGCATTCCCCCAGTCTACCCTGGAAACGGGGTATCTGGTTTCTACACTTGCATAATTGCGTGGTTCAGATCATTTATTCCTATTGTAAAATCAGATTTAGGCCATTTTATTCCTCATGTCACTCTCTCAGTTCTCTCACTACCCACAATTAGCACTTTCTTAGCAGTCAGAAAAACATTTTATAATCATAGCTGAATTTAATAGTCAATTTTAAAAACGCGAGGCTTGGCATGATGATGATTCATGTTGAAGAAAGCGAATCAGAAACTCTTATCTCCATTTCTGTTACTGAGCCTGGAGCTAATGACACTTAGCAACGTTACTGATTAGCTCTATTTTTTAACTGAAATTTCACTGTTTGAGCATCCCATTGCATATTATTAATGCCTTGAGAATTTTTAAACTCCCCAGATCAGTTCTTCACAATCAAATACACTTACCGAGAAAAAATACTTAGACGCGTTTAAGAGAACAATTGGACCCCACAAAAACATGAACTTCCTGAAACGTATTTAGCAGTAACAATCTCACTACTCCCCACATTATTTACTAGAAACTCTTAGTGTAGTTAGAAAAAAGAAAAACAGACATAGGAAAATAAACGCTAAAAAACAAAGACACAGCAGTTAAAGCTCAGTGGAATTTCTCTTGGATGCAGATATTGTGTTCTGTGGAAGTGATACAGGTAAATTTACAACATCAAGACAACCCAGAAGCAAAGGAAATGTCCACAGTGGCTTGTGGGGAAAAAAATATATGTATATGTTTGCTTTCTCATTTTCTTTCTGATGGCAGTTATCCCTTGTGCCAAATTAATCTCAGAATTTTTTATTCCATACTTTCTTCTTCTATCAAAGGCATATTGATTCCAGGCCTCACTTCTTCCCAGAAATAAGAAAGCCTTGCAAGTAAAGTAAGTTGGATTTTGTTGGGCAATATTCTCATGGTTAGCAATCCAAATTGAGTCAGAAATTTGAGAAAGTTTGATAAAGCAATAATTACTTTAACTGGTATGTGGCAATGTGCTGTACCCACATGCACACACTCCCCTACATGAAAGAGTTTTAACATTGTGCAAATTTTTATTTGCCGTGTTTCCTTAACTATACCGTGCTTTAGGGGAGGAGGATATTTCACCTACCTCCAGGGCCCTCTTGCTGCTAAAATTCAAGCCTTTAGAGGTCTGGATAAGCCTAGTAAAGAACCTATCGAGGCACCAGAACTCTCACCTGACCCTTGTTCAGTACATTACCATCCATTTTTCCTGTGACTGCCTGAAGCCTGGCCTGCTCGTCCTAATCCTTTTGAAGTAGCAGATTGTTTTATACTGGGTTTACCATGTCCAAGCCTGCAGCACTGTAGATTCTGCCCCCCTTACTGAGCCTCTTCTTGCTGGCCTTCGTAAATTCAGGATGCCGCCATCCTGGAGAAGCTGGAGGAAGCCTTACGCAGTTTCAAGTCCAGGACAGAGAACAGACTGGGATTATTTTCACAACTCTGCTGCATCCTCTTTGCTTCCAGTTGAACTGGTTTATATGTTTCAGTTCATGCTAGTTTAACCCAATAAATGCCTAGAAATCTGCTGCACCACCACATTGCAAGAATGAATATTACCTAAACCTGCACAGGTAACTTTTGCTTGGTTTGTTGCCTCAATGTGTTTCCTTGGATTCATCGGTCTTATTTCAGTACATGTCAGCAGCCTATGAGCTAAAAATTACCTAAAAATTTGCAGAGCAACCCATGAGGAAGCGGAACTAAAGTGCTAATTAGAGCACAATTTAGATCTTAGGAGGCTGTGAGTATTAGGGCTGAAAGGCACAAGAACTAGAGCGCTGTGGGTGGATGGTGGGAAGGGCCTGTGTGTGTGAGCCCCGGTGAGCGGTGCGGGCGGGCTCTGCACACAGCCAGCGCTGCTCCTGGAAACCCAGGGGACTCGCGTGCTCCTCGTGCTGCAGGAGACGTGTGTGGACATTGCCAGGGAATGATTGGAATGGACGTGAGCAAGCACTGCGCTGTTGCGTATATAGTTATCTATGTAGACATGCCCCAAGTTTGAGAAAAAAGCACAGAGCTTTCTTCCTCCATGGGCACTTGCGTATGGTTACCGGTGGACACTTATTTTTGGTTTGCCGTTTTCTCCCTGTGTGGGTTCCTTCTGCCTTATCTGTGTCCAGAGCTGACAGGAAATCGCAGTTACAATCTTATCAGCTACTTTAATTATTGTACCACATTACAGTAAAGCTACTCAGTGTTTCCAGTGAGATAGGACCAGGAACAGGGAGGAAGTATTCAAAAATAAGAAATATAACTATAATTCAGATGATGATGATTATTATTATTATTATTATTCCTGACAAAACTGCTGACGAAACTGCTCCTCAAGACCTTTCACAACCTGGGAAGTATAATTACTGCCACATAGCCACAGTCTATGCCAAAGTTTTCAAATAGTCTGAAGTCCTTCATATTACAATTATGTTAGTCTTGCCTGTCAGTAAAATTATGGTCAGATGTTAACCATGTATTAATTCAAATAAATTTGCTACGGTTCTGGGCCAAATACACAACAGCGGAAATGCTGTCAATGCCTGATGGACCAAGTAGAAGATTCAAGACCTTCATGATTTTTAGCAAAGAAAAATATTCTAGTTTGATTGCAAGATGCTCTTATAAAACGTATCTTAAAGTTCTCTTGTTATAAAATGCTGTTAATGGTCTAATTAGCTTTTTTTTTATGTAGCCCTTTGACAAACCTGAGTAAGAAAGTAAAACCAGCTAACTCTGTTTTTAATTTGAATTTCAGGTATTGTTGCAGTCCTTTTCTGCGGAGTCACACAGGCCCATTATACCTTCAACAATCTATCACCAGATTCCAAAATGAGAACTAAACAGGTAGGGCATGGAAATAACTGACCTTGTGTCTTCAGTGGGTATAAGGGATAGACAGAGGTCAGAGGTACTGGAATACAGCTGAATGGAGTTTCATTAATGCAAATTAGAGGCTTATGTCTTCATAAGGGGAAAGACCAGAGATTTTGCCAAGAAAACAGTAAGAATTTTCTTGGTAAGCAGAAAATATAAGAATCGGTTCTTCCCAAGAAACGTGAAATGTCAGTCAAGGAGATGAGGATAAGGAAAGAATAGTTTACACCAACCTCCATATGAAAATGCTACGAAGTTAAGGAATTCAAATAGCTCCGGTAAATAAGAAACGATCTGAGAGACTGGATTCATGTGGATTTTTGCAAAGGGACTGTATAAACTGCAGTCTGGCCCACAGACTTGAGCAGTGACATAATTTCATTTCTGCCTCACTAAAAATCTGTCACAGTTAGAAAGAAAGTGATTTTTTACATTGTGTTATTTAGAGTTCAGAGACAAGAGAAATTTGGTCAACCGTTTTCTGTTTGAGCACATGACTAGTGCAATTGTAATTGTTTTTTAAAACTTGAGGCTGTTCTCGCTACTAGATACATGGCATTGCAATGTTCAAAATAAATTTCAGTATAAGGAGTAATTTTAGACTACCTCACCGCTACCTAGATCCTGTGAGAAGTCATTTAAATGTAGTTTTTGTCCCTTTTAATGTTGACTCATATGTCCCAAGAACCCCAAATTGTAGAAAATCTAAATTGTAGAAAATCTAAATCTCCTAGAACAAAATGGAAACATATGGTCCAAGACTATAAATTTCATGATGCAATCTGGTACCTTTTTCAACAATTCCTCTGTTTAAGCATTGGAAATTTTACATAAAAAAAATCATCACTTCTTGTACATCCCAATTTCATAAAAAATCCTATTTTCTATCAAAAACACTTTGATAGAAAAAAATACTGGCCACAGTATCAGTTCAACTGTCAGACTCTCTCAGATTTTAAATCACAAAAAAGTTTTTGGTCAGTACTTCCAGAATAAAGCTCAGCTGTTGAACAGGATCATTCTCAATTGCATTTCTCCACACAAGTAGAGGCTGATGCTTTCAAAAAGTCTTCCAGCAGAGAACCTTTCTCCGACAATTGTATCATAAGGGAATAACATTTATATCTACCATAGAATTGTTTCTATTTTGCAGAAATACTGAACTGCATATGCCATTACTACCCTGGTGTATAACTGTCACAACTTTAATACAAGCTTTTTCAGGGATTCATCTGCACGGTTTAATGATGCAGAGCCTCAGAGAAAGAGAAAAAAGGAAGGCCATAGCATTTTTAATTACATATGAACCTTTTCCACTACAGAATTAAATAACATTTTGCTTAAATGCTTGCTGGTTTTGTTCATTTTTACGCTTTCATTCCCTCCCATTCAACAATGCAAAACAAAATATTGAAAATAAACTGAATCTACTCTTGGACAGATAGGAAAGGGATTATGTGTTTCTCTACGGAGCTACGAGTTTTATGCACCCCTTCTATTCTGTTTTTCTCTTCCCCTATAAGCTCTTAATCCTCAGCCTCCCTTACGATATGGTTCAAAAATTGTTGTTAAATTCCTTTGAATTCTTCTAATTTATTTTCCAATCCAAAGATTACCCTTTCATATGCAGCTGTTTCGGCGAGACCTGCACTGCCTCTTTCTTTCTCTCCCCACAAGAATTCTCTTCAAGTAAATTTACTAAGCCACACACTTGGCATTCTCATAATCAAATATGACTTCAGTGCATTTTAAATGAATATTGTTGCTCAGACAGATGGCTTCACTCCCAATCTAAGTCATTTTTATTAATCATTACAGTCCAAAATCAAGGAGTTTTCTGTTCATTTATAGAATTTTTCAAAGGCAGTCTCTCTCTTTTGTTACAATGTGACAGATCGTTCGATAAGGACTGGTGAACTGTAATGCACGCTGACAAAACAGTGAGCTAAAGCTGAAGCTAAAGCTGACAAAAACCACGGAAATCAGATTTGAAACTGTAAATTGGATTGTGAAATTGTGTTAGCTGTTTTTAAACAAATGCTTTTCTCTACTGCTTTGCACAATTTTCTTTACATTTTTTACTAGCTGTTAAAATTTCATAGCTGAATGGTAAAATTTAGTATATAATCATAGAGGTGGTGTGTCTGGCCATGATGGTGATTTCTGCATTTCTCATAATACCTCATTATTTGCTCTAAAAGAATACATAAGGGAAAAAAAAAAAGAGACTGAAAAGACTGGTATGATTTTCTTCAGATATGGATATAAAAAGAAAACTTATCTACAGTTCTTAAATGAGAATTGAAGAACCTCTATTAAGAATGCCTGTTAAAAGATGCCATGTAATTATTAGTCCCCATGTATCCTTCATTATCCAGTCAATCACTGTTTAACATTCCATGAAAGAAAAGTATTAGATTTCAAGCATCTGAAACGTACAGAATGTGAAAGTATAAAGTAACTCAAATCTTGTCACAAACAATGGATTATTTTCACGCTGCCATAAGAAAAGTAAGATAACAAAGATTTAGTGACAATGCAGGCTTTAGAGAGTTTTCATTCAACCCGATTATTCCAATTCTCACTAAGTATTTAGAAACATTCTCTCTTTGTGTTTTAATTGTTTGTTTTTAACATGAAGGATGGTTTGGGGCAGTATTTTTAGCTTATCATCATTGATCTGACTATGGTCGTAGTGATTTTAACTTTAAAATTGACACTGCCTTGTGTGGCAACAAGGTAAGGTCAAACAGAGCGCTCCTGTGTTCATACAGTTAGTGTTTAATTTATCCAATATATCTCCAGTGAAGGAGAAGATGAAACTGCTTGGACCCAGTCGAAAGCTCTTTGTGCAGCTTTCTCTAGAATTCTTTACAGCTGCCAGTATAACCTCACATTATGCTGCAGGCAAACAACAGTTGCTTCTAAACTTTGAGACATTATAGTTCAGATTTTACATTGGGTTCTTCAGATGTACAGTTGGGCTGGGCTGATTTGCTCATCTACAAGTGACTCGGTGGCTGGGCAGGGTGTTGCTAGGTAAATAGAAAGTTCTGGTTTGTTGACAGTGGCCAGACCGTAAATCCCTACAGGCCAGCTCTGGGAAGGGGTGGAGGGACAGCACTGTGTCTTCTACAGGAAGGGAAGACAGTCCTTGCTGGTTTTTCTCTGTCCTCTATCAGTTTCACTCAAACACCAAGCTAAGACCAGCTCAGTTTCCTAGTGGTGGAGTATTAAAAGAAGCCTCTCACTTTCTCTAATGGCTATGAATGTTATCTATCATATTTACAAGTTATATGATTTTCTGATTATGTTCCTTTAACTCCAGGGAACAGCCACAACAAAGAGACCAGGGAACGGCAATACCTCTCTTTGGTTAAGTGTGCAAGGGTACAGGGAATTCTGCTTTCAGAAAAATACACAGTTATAAATTCCAGAAGGTGAATTCCTGAAATGTGCCTCCTATGGAAGCAGAGCCAGGGAATTAGTGGGAGGCACAGGGAAGCCTGTCCAGCCAGCAAGGGGGTATGTCTGTCACACACTGCCCTGCCCGTCTCCATCCATTCCACCAGTCTAACCCTTGTTTACGTAGTCTTCTCTAAAATAGTTGTGTCTAACAAACTCCTGAAGGTTGCTTTCTCAAATTTGGTGTAAGAGCCTTTCTAACCACATTACCAGTTAAACACTTACATTTTTCACTGGTGCTGATAGCAAACCTATGAGGGAACAGCTGCCTTACAGACAAAAGCTCCCGGCCTGACTGTTCAGCTGCACAGGGCGTGCAGCGAGCACGAGATGCCGCATGAAGATTTCAGCAGTGCTTCACCTACAAGGTTTTACACAAGCTCGAGAATGGGGTAAAGGTAAAACAAGAGAACTCAGTGCTGCGTAACTTCTGAGTAACTTTACAAAAGCATGTAGTGTTACTAATACTGCTTGAGCAAATTAATTTACACTGAAGGACTCAAAGTTCAGACTCGTCTTTGGATTTTGCTCATTAATGGACACAGGACTGATTGCTTCAAATTTTAATCTCCACACTATAAAGCAGACATGATTATCTCTAATTATTAGAAGTCATCGCTTTGCAGAGGAGCAGCTAATATCTCCTAGAAATCACTTAAAAATACATTAAGTTTTCAAAACTTGCTTAGCTTATTTATGAGATACATTTTCCAACAAGGAAACAGGCTAGGGATCAATCAGCTGATTGCTGGATCATAAATTGAGTAATGTAAAAAGATCGTGTTAATAAGCATATTAATTTAATGCTAATTAATCATATTAATTGAAATCCACTGACAAAAGTAATGAAACTTTTTTTTTTAATTCCTCAAAAACTGTAAATCAAATCATTATAGTCTCTTCACCCTGATGTCGTCAAATAGCCTCAATATGGACTTCAGACGTGATGCTCTTTCATCCATAATTACAGATTTCACTTCTGAAGGAAATCAGAACAGGAAAGCGTAACTTAAGAAGTAAGGCAATGGAGATGTCCAAATCTACTGAAAGGAGAGAAGGAAAAAAAAAAAAAGAAAGAAAGAAAAAAAACCCACACCACACAACACCACACTTCACTCAAATGAGTGTTTCCTGAACAGCAATCTGACAATGTTTAGTGAAAAGAGCATTGTAGGGCTGAAGGCAAAGAGGTGGCTGAAGTCCTTTTTTAGCTCACTATATCCAAATGAATCACCATCACTGTGATCTAGCCATTCTACTGCTTTTCTGCTGGCCTATCTTATAAACAAGTTACAAGCAGACCTATACCCAGAATTGAAACAACAGATCTCCATTCTCTAGATACACGATACAATTACTGCAAGATTCTTCCATCAGCTATCTTTTTGTAAGAAAAGAAATAAGACACTGCAAACTCTGCTCCAGCAGCAGAATGCTTTCTCCGGAGCCTGTTGTTCAAAGCAGAAGCCAAGAACTGCAGCTGCTGTTTGTACCTTTCTGCGAGAATAGGGGAGCAGCTCAGCAGATGGGTGTGTGTGCTACTGCTGCCCCAACTGCATCCGTCTGCTGGGGGCCAGGGGTCCCGCTCCAGATACACAGCACCCAGACTGTATTTGGGAGAAGCAGCCCTCTGAAATCGTAGAGAGCAAGAGCACAAACAGAACTGGGCTTAGTGCCTGCATCTTGAATCCTCCACGGTCACTCAGGACGTGTGTGTGCCCTGTGGCTTTGGTCCTGCTATTTCTATGAGTGTTTAACGGACCAAACAATTAGAGCTGTGCTTAATCTAAAGCACACAGCCTATATGGATTTATTTATGGTTAATGCCTACTATTTTCTGTTGTCAGACATTGGATTGTTTATAGATAATTAGTTTACACTTCTAGGAAGAAAAGCACACACAAATGGCAGGTTATAATGGCTCTCACAATTCAGTCTCTTGACTGTTAAAAAATTCAAAAGTATTTCTAGACTGAAGAAAACCCTACTTACAGCAAAATGTCCTTGATAATTAGCAACGCAGCAACCACCACAAAATACAATTCTCATCCTTTTGAAATGAGCAGCCTAATTAGCAGCTGTTGTTGTGATTTCTTCAGGAACTCTACTGAGGAAAAAATGACCTTTAAGGCACCATGAGAGGTCAGGTGTTTCCACGTGAATGGTTGGCAGAGAGAAAGACAGAGAAAAGAAAGTTATCTTTCAAACGAGATGACCACCAGTACCAGATTCTAGTCAGCCTCCGCGTATGTGCAGTGCAGGAGGAATCTGTTCTCCCAGCACGTCACAATCACGGTGCCTGCAGGAAAATTTCATACTAGAATGTTTTTTCATTATCTTCCAAGGTATACAGCACCACTGGCTGTCTGATATAAGATAACGTATTTGATGGCTAATACTCTGTCTGAGGGTAAACTAGAAATCCATTTTAACTAATACATGACACTGAGGTCTGGCACTCTTCAAAAAGTATACAAGAGGTTCTTGCCTAAAGGATCCAATAGAGAATAAATTCCTAGTTAGAATTAAATAGGCTGCATGCATGAAGTACTTTCTTCCATTTAAGGGGAGACTGAGCATAAACGTTATCCCTGATGGGCACAGCCTCCTTCTGTCTCATGGTTCCCTTTCTGTAGCTCAACAAAAAAACCCAATTTCCAACCTCCTGGAACCCCTGCAAGTTCAGACTCAAAAGCGATAGACTGGGGCTCCAGGCAGTGCTGCGCAGGAAAAAGCCCAGGTGGTCGGTAGAAAGGCCTGAAGAAGTAGCTATTAGTACTTCCGATAACAAGAAAATGAAATAGCATTTGGGAAGATTTACTTAGGTTGGAATAGTATCAGTATATTTTGCTCTTGTTTTAGTCAGATTTACTTACAGTAAACACTCTGGAAATGAGTTACTTTAGGGAAAAGCCTTGCTCATGGTTTCTTATATTTTAACCAGATTTTTTTTTCAGACAAGGCCTATAGCAAAACTTTCATTTTGCAGCTGTTCAAAACAAGCAGGGAGGACACAGAAATTCCCACATTCTTTCTGAGAGAATAAACTGATACAGACATTAAAAGGTTCTAAGCATGGAGTCAAAAGAAGCTTGTGCTGCGTTTAGCACAAGGCTGTTGAGAGTAGAAACCTGAAATTGTACATAGACATTTCTGCTAACTTTGAGTCATCTAACTTATTGAAAACAATATGAGTCACAGTGTAGCCGCTTCTAGAAACCCAAAAGCTCTCATATCTCTGGATATGAGCTATCGTTACAGCTCTAGCCTAAGGACCCTGAGGAGAAGCATCCCTTCCCTCTTGTCCAGCACTTTCCCGTCCACCTTCCCGCTCCCCGCAGGCAGCAGCGGCTCCAGAGCTGCACGGCTCGCTGGCTCCTGCGCCCCTGCAGAGCCACCGGGGCTCTCACAAACAGGCTGCCCTCCTTTATAAATTGCCTTCTTATCTCTAATTGGACATGCACCGCATGCGTAGTGCTTGTAATAATTATTACCTTTAAAATGGATTGCAATTGACAGGAAGCGTACAATGAATTCCAGTTCTATACACAGCTATTTTCTGTGTTTAGCAGAAAAAAGCTCAAGACTGGAAACGCGCCAGGTGCATTGTTTGACCAGATGTACCATGAGATCTTATGGAACTCTGTAGAATAGTATAATGCTATAAAGAAAGCTAAAGCTGCTTACTGTACGGGTTTAACAAGAAGAATCATAAAAACACAACAAAATCTTGATTTCTGCAAAAGGAATTATACTGCCATGTATTTCAATCTGAATTTCTTAACAAAATCCCTCATTATCTTACTGATGTTCCTGATTACTTAACCAGGCTAAAAGAATGTTAATCTGCGGTCTCTTTACATGTGGCTCCTCTTACATTTATGTGGAAATGTTGTAGCTGTTTCTTTCCTGGTAAACATCTAGGAAACATTGCTACAAGTAAACTGATAATATACTTATTATCTTATAACTAAGGTATATCTGTAAGTAGCTGCATAATTTATTATTTATATCATAAAATAGCTACTATCCTATCCAGTTCTGCACTGGATATCCATATTCAGTTCTGTACTCAATTCCTTAATCTCTGTTTTTGCATACATGTTTTAGTTATTCCTTAACTGAGAATGTCCAGAATTACTCTGGCCTCGTTAGTTCCCATCAGATGTGTCCCTTTGTCATCAGCATTTTGTATAGAACACGTGGTCTAGTATCTTACATGCATACACCCTGCTGAATAAAAATAGTATTTTGGATCTATGGAGAAGAGATTGTCTTCTGTAAAATAAAGGAAAACAACTTTCCTTCATTTTGATTAAGCACAGGAACTGGAAAATAGACATGGTCAAATGTACTTCACAGCCTGAAGAAACCCAGAGCTGTAGTGAAAGCAGTAGTTCTACAGAGAAGCCGATCCTGTTGAAAAACGATGTCATTTTTGATGCTGGTAGGCTAAGGAGCATAATACCATATGCAAACTAGTTTCCAAATTGCTTCATTAAAGTTTTTATAATCTGTTTAAACATTAAACATTTCCTTTAAATATTAATAAAGTTCTTTGATTGTTAAGGTTATAGTTTACCCTTTAGAGCACAGTAGCAGATGCCAGCAGTTAGCAAACATATACGACTTGGAATTAAAACCCATAGGCCAAAATCTCCTTGGCATATGGAGGAACATATAATGGAATTCCAAACTAAGACACATGTTGTAGTTTCTTCAAAAGGTGCCCTGAATCAAAAATGAGACTTTCGTATGTCTTCATCTGTGGAGTCAAGCTGTATGGGGCTATGTAAGCTACTGCCAAATCAAAACCCAGTTTATGTAACTACGCAGATCATGTAATTTTACTTTGCTCATGTCTGTTATTGTCTCTCTGTCGATCTTCTCGTGAGAGGTTTGAAGAGTGACCCCTGAAACGTTTCTCCTTACTGTGGGTAGCCAGCACTTATCCCTGGTTTCAAGTCTGCATCCATGCAAACAACCAGCCCTGTACCTAAGTGCTGTCAAATCAGGTCCCTTCCTAATTATTGCCACCCTCCTCATCACTGCAACTGTGGAATGGAGAGGCAGAAAAGCAAACTAAAATCAATCTAATCCTGGCCTAAGAACATGTCGTTGTATCATCAGCATGTAGGGCTGAAACAGAGCAGAGTTCAGTTTAACAACACGTACTTAGAGTGTGTAAGGTTACCTCTAGCTTAAATTATATCTTATTCAGTTTCATGTTTTCTAGAAGTTGACAATAACATCATGCCCTTAAATGTAGTTGGTCACAACTCTCTCATCTACGAATTTGTGGCAGAGATAAAAAATAAAGGTAGGATTCTTTATTGAAGGCTTCCTTCATTTTTCATACAGATGAACTAATTTAATAGAGGTTTGTGTCATGAACCAAGGCCTTTTGTCTTTAGTGAGGTTTTGCTTACACTGTAAATGAAGAGGTTCCAAATCTAATGATAAGCAAAACCACTCAGGTTCTTTCCTGAAATATAGTTATGTCCTAATGGTAATAGTTTTCTCTAACCTTTTTCTGAAACGCTCATGCTTGACTTTATTGCATTAATTGATCTTAGTATAGGATTTATCGATAAATTCTCTTCTTATGGAATCAACCTCTAGAAAACAACATCTGTTTTTCATTTCTATGCATAGGTACATGATAGTACTAAATTGGAATGCAGTAAAATTATTAACTACACAGGTTTACACAGTTTTTAATGTTGAAGGTATTATTAATAGGTTCCTTTGTTATAACTCTGTGTTGCCTCACACTTATATAAGCCTGTGTCAACATGCTCATAATTCTCTCACTGTGGGGTCACTGGATTTGATAAAGAAATTAAGATAGCGATTTCTAGCATGGGTAGATAGGTGACATTGTGATCTTCATGGAGCATCAGGCGTTCTGTCACAGATGTGCACTGACCTCACCGAAGGAAGCCCACGTGGTTTGGGGGCTGGCAGCTCTGCCGATGTTGTGAGGCCTCTGGTTCCCCTGCAAACCGCGATGCTTCTGCACGGCCCGGAGAACCCTGGGGCAATGGGAGGCCTTAAAGAATCTGAGCTCTTGCGGGATTTCTGACATTACCAAACTGCTATTGACAAAGATCCATTCTTGCAATGCGGAATATGTTTTCTGTATCTCTCTCCTTTTGAACTTATGTGATTCCTGCATCAGTGCTGATCCCTTACAGTTCTTTTTCTAGGGATACCATCTGCTAAATTCCATATTAGCCAAAAAACTGCACAAATCTTTGGTCAAAACTTCTTGAAATACATAGCTAATACTAAAATTCTCACACAATAACCTCCAAGAAAAAATAAATACATGTAAATAAGGCACTATAGCAGTCTACAGCACTCGCCAGCATCCCATCTTTTTAGTGACCACACAGCTGTGTGTGTTTCCTTTACACATTTAATGGTTTTGCTACCTTCAAAGGTGACGTTTGTACAACATGGTAGAACAGTGCAAGAAATACTGAACGGCTGACTTTAGCTCTTCTCTTTCTCTTGGTACCGTCTGTGGAAATGAGTAAGGGCTAAAGCGCCCTTTGTCAAAACCCTGCAGATGAAACATGACTAGGATGCTAATAAGTGCCCCGTCCTTCCACAATGAAGATAGCGTGCAAGTTTGCGCATCTATTTCAAGCTTTTGACTTTTAATTCTGCTTCAATCGTACTAATTTAGGGGGGTGTTGCCCACCCTTTGCCTCCAGTGAGCTTGAGAAGAGTTCTGAGTGAGAATTCCAACCAGACACTCCGCATCCTCAGCAGCACACGTTCATGTAGTGACTAATACTTCTCTGGAAAAAACATTTCTCTGTATGAGGTGCCGGATGATATTTCCCTAATCCACCCACCTTCTGCTTTCCTACAGATTCTTATCAGGAGTTATTTTTAAGGTGAATTAAAGGATGACTAGTTGTATCTTTTCACTACAGATACTTAATTTTGTGTAAAATAAAGTGGGTCCTGAGCTCTCAGATTTAAGTACAGTTGAAGGTACATTTTTAATTTCTGATTGTTTTACTGGGTGCCTTTTTTTAGGCGGCGGGGGGGGGGGGTCGAGAGGGCTGATATTCAGTTGTGGGATTGCTAAAACCTCACCAAGGAGAACACTAGTAATTTAGGAGACCTGAAAACACCGGAAATCTTTACAGTACTTTCTCCAACAGCTTCTGTTGGTTTCAGCCAGAGTTTCATTACAACCAGATGCAAACCTGCCCCGTTGAAATTAATTATGAAACTATCATTTAAATTCAAATAAATTCAAACAGCCATGGGCTCACTTCGGGCTTGTGTACACTGACTTTGAAAGCAAGATGTCACTTTTCAGGCTTTGCACCCTAATATCATCCAACTGCTGTACCTTTTGTATCTTTGACATGATTAATCTTTGTCCTGTTTGTGCATAATATAATACTACATATTCATCACCATTGGCCTTTACACACACTATTAGTGTATGCAGACACATGCACACACACACACACTCCGTGCTATGTAAAAGGCATGTATAAACAGCCCTGATAATTACCTCTACGTTCATTTTCTGCAATTATCATTCATTTGCAATTTTTGGTGTATTTTGGAGATGTAAGTGCAGGGTGTCACTGCCCTTCATCACAGACAGTTATTTACTCACACTAGAAGCTGCAAGCACTTGGAAGCTGACTTGTATTCAATGACAGCTTTCTTGTGCTTTATTGACAAGATGGTCTTTTGTACTGTTCACAAAAAGTACACCACCAGCCAGCATCTGACATTTTCTGTGTTTAGGAAACTGGAATTTTCACATTTGATGTTCAAGCAAATGCCTCTCATGTTCTGTCTCATTTGTCTCATCTAAGCACAGTCTGCACTGTAGATTATATCTTTAAGTGTAAAGTACTGTTAGATGAGAAAAGTAATGTACTCTAATAGTTAAGAAAAAAGCGACATACAAAAATCACAGTTCCTATTCGCATTTCTTGGTCTTTTTGTCCAAATGAATCATCAGCTCTTGAATAGTAGCATACATCAAGAGGCAGGGAAGATGTCTAAAGATGATTGTTAGGAAAAAAAAAAAGTATTCCTCAAATTCCTACCCTAAACATCCAAGAGCAGATCAGCGTACCTACTAATCCAGTATGTTGCTTCAGAAACTGGTACTAGAATCTGCAGAGTAACTGCAAATAATACTGCTGAATAGAATGATAGAGTAGCATTCTGCCAAGGTAACGTAGTTAAAAATCGGCTAATCAGTAATAGGTCTTTAAAAATAATAAATAGAGCTTAATATCATCAGGACCTGATGGTATTCAACACCAGGTAG
Source organism: Pampusana beccarii (assembly GCA_013399365.1). Taxonomy (NCBI): domain Eukaryota; kingdom Metazoa; phylum Chordata; class Aves; order Columbiformes; family Columbidae; genus Pampusana; species Pampusana beccarii. The sequence goes on from VWYH01009982.1 coordinate 55,551, forward strand.
AGCAAGAACAGTTCTGAGAGGGGGGGGACCTCTCCCTGGGTTAGAAAGAGGTAAGGTCTGCTGTCCATTCCCCTCCAGCCTCTCTCAACAGACTTAGAACAAAACAGTCTCTATATATGAAAAGCCCTGAACAAATAACTGTGGCACAGAAAGTAGAGAAGTTATTTAGTAAACACTCTTTTATCTTAGATTAGGCACTGAATAAAAACAAAACTGCATGTCATCAGAAAAACACATGCAATTGCTGCTAATGTTTTCTGGATTAAGATAGAATCTTTGTTAATTTACAGTTCTACAGGTTTTTGCCACAGAAGTATTTTTGCAGATTATAAAGGGAAGCATCAACATAGATAGATAGATAGAAGCTGCAATATAATTTCTGTAGAACAGGTACAAAGAGAGCAAAAGTTTGTTCTGTAGAATGTTGGATTTGCAGTGAAATGGAAATCTTATGAACACCAGATAGAATCAAGAGTGCAAAAAAATTATCTGGAAAACATGAAGGCATCACAAACTTCAGAAGAATTGTTTTGGTTTTTTTCTTCCTAAGATGTTAAAGGCCCTCATATTGGTTACTAGTTCCTAATATGTCAAAGGCTAACTGAATTTCTTTCCAACTTCCAAAACTTGGCAAGGAAGGAAATTGTTTTTATGAACTCACTTCAAGAATTAATATTAGAGAATCTTTCCTCACAGCAAATTGAAATGGAATAAATTGCATTTGTCCTCCTTAGAAATTGAATTGATCCCTTGAGGTCAGGACTGTGATAGCAAGTCACAGAAAGAAAAAAAGAGGAAGATGAGACTGATTTTGTGATTTTGTGTTTTATCTTTTGAAAAATCAGCAACAGTTCCTCTAATTCTAACATAAATGCAGAAACAACCAGATTACGTTGATAACTTTACTATTTTTCTTTGACCGGAAAGAGAAGAGTCACGTTATAAAACATCTCAGTCTCCTTTTTTAGCTGGAATTGGCTTTGGCAAAGCTGTAAGTTGTTCCTTTGCTTCACCTATTTTTTGACCACTGCTCCCTATAGCTCTTCACTGTCAGTGCGTAATGTCCCTGCTTCCACCTGATCGGTGATTTACTGCCCCAGAAAGGTGCTTTCCAAGAAAGTATCTTTCAAGTTATACGTCATACACTCGAGCTTCATTTTTATTGATATTATTAATATTTAGCAGCATTTTTATGCTTTTTTTCTACAAACAGTTTATTCTCTGATTCCAGCTTTATAAGAATACTAGCCTAATCCTTGACAGCATGGGCAATTCACAGCCTCCTTATTTTCCATTACTGTAATTATCCCTCTACCATCGAATAGAACAGTCATCGGTGCTTCCAAAAATTTCTAAATTCGTCCCTAAACACAGCGATTCTAGTACCACCATTAATTGCTGACCAGTCAAAAGTACTTATATCCCTTTGAACAGTTTTCCAGCTCCAATCTGTTATGCCCCATCTTGACCGGGACCCTTCCTTCCTACTCACAAACAATACAGCTCCGCTGAACGTAGAGAGCTTTTCCCTGAGCACCTGGTGTTGATACAACCAAGCACGGGTGGTTCCTCCTTCCTCTGTGCCTGCAGCATCTCTGTTCAAGAATTTAAGATAAATAAGCACTTTGAAAACAGTTGCTTCTAGTTGTGAGCCAAATAATAAGTTAAATGACAAGCTGTAGGAGCAACAGCGCTATCCTCTCTGTTTTGGTGATACTTTCCATTAAGGTGTCATTCTTGGGTTATTTTTAGGTACAACTTAACACCTGATGCATGATAGCAAAAGCTGGTTGAGCTGCAGGAAAGGGAGACACTTGTCTAAAAAGGTTCCCTCTCTTACAAACCGGTCCATGTTTCAAAGAAACAACAAAGTTTGCAGAAACCCCCTTTCCTAGGCAACTTAGCAAGACTAATAATAGAATCATTAATTTTTCTACAGCTAGATCCAAAGTCTATTGAAGACAACACGTAAATTCTCATGAAGCTCTGAGTCCGGCTGTGCTGCCACAAGTACACTCCAAGGTTTCTACAAGTTGTCTTGATGTGTGAGGCCAACATTTCTTCTTTACTGTTGCTGGTCAGAAGTGTGTTCTGTGCCAGTAATTTATCCAGCTTCTCCCAAGCTGAACTTCAGTGGTGGTGTGTAGATTACACCAGAAAGAATATTCCATACTGTGTTAATGCAAAATATTGCTGGCTTCTCCCTTGGTAATGCAGTTTTCTTTATTTCTTTTACTTTCCCAGTTCTTCCTCAGGCCTTACAAATGTTTTAAACCTCCCAGCTCTACAGGGAAATAGAAAGTTATTGTGTGCCTTCCAGAGATCCATTTGGGTGAAACTCATTGAATTCAGTAGCAAAGCCTACTGATAAAAAAAGGCCGGGATTTTGCCCCAGGATCTCGAAGGTCTTGTAAGAATCTCTCTCTGCTTGTGTGTTTGTAAGCTCACAGTGAGATATGCTTGGATATCAAAATTAGCACCATAAACGTGTTTATGGTCTCTCGTGAATTTGAGTTACTTTTGCTGATTCTTTCCTCTAAGTATGTTATTCTAGAAATGAGCACTATGATCACTGTGCTGTGAAGATTCATTATAGCTGTATAAAGTATTTCAGGCAAGGGGTTCAAATTCAAACCTTTTTCTGATTTTGAAACCTCTAATCAAAATAGAAAGATTAAATAAAGTAATTAGGCTATAATAAAGGCTTCTACATTCTCAGAAAAAATATGGTAGTCTGAATTCTCACTGCATTTTAATTCAAAATAGTTAGGAAAAGCAATTTTAATCAACTATTGATTTATCAATATCTTGACTTCATGGAACATTTTTGATAGCTGTATTCTAATTAAATAGCATTATTCAAATATAATAAATTTCATAACCATCACTTAACTTGACTGCTTGGGACTTTAATAGCTCTCTGTCACCTTCAAATCTCTCTTAAAAAGTATAATCAATTTTACATCCTAGCTGTCTAGCTGCTCTTAGACTACTGAAAATCTCCCTCTCTTGATGTCGTGCAAATATATATCACTGTAAGATGTCACCCCTAGACAGGTGGCATTCCTCCATGTTACCAGCAAAATCAGTGCAACTAGAGAAGGCTTCCAGGTACCTGCAAGAGGCAGGTGACATTCCTTCAGCAGGTGTTAAATTAAGTGAAAGAATGTCCTGTTGCCATCAGTGAATAAAATTCAACAGATTTTCCTGGAAATAAGTTGTGGGTGTACTTCAGCCTCTACCCAATACCCTCATACTATCTTTACTCCCTTGAGATAAGAAATGCTGTTTAAAACAGTAGGATTTGAGAAATCTTATACTCCATCTCCCTAACCGCAAGGGTATAGTGTCACAGAATACATTCGTTTTCTCCTTTTGAAGCTCCTTTAAAGAATTCTATTTTTATTGCAGTTGAGATTGGAACTTAGTGTGTCCCATCTTCCAGGTGCACTAATTACCTACCTAGATAATCTCTTTAATATTCAGTGAAAATTTAAATAGATCTATAAAACAGGTCAAGTTGCAAAACCCATTTTGGCACAGCTTGTTTCTCTAATTGGCTTGAATTTAACTATGAGGATGGAGGGAAGGAAGGAGAAGAAAAAAGAAGGTACTTCCCGTATCTCATTCAAAAGATAAAACTAGTACAGTTTTTATATTATATAAAATTTTTCACTCAAGTTAAAACATCAGTATAAGATCAACTTAGTGGTTACAGCATGGCTTAAGGTGTAGATAAGCTGGGCTAATTCCTTCCTCTGCCAGTGAGAACTGAACGGCAAGCAGTACCTTCCAGAAGCATCCCAAATTAAAACTGATGTTTTGCACATCCCTCTTAGTACTTACAATGGCTGAGAGCAATAGAAAACCTAAGCAGGTGTGGTGAATAATGTGGTTTTGAATACATAAATATTATGTCAATTTTAGTAGACATTTTTTAAGATAAATCTTTTGTAATATACATTTTTACAGAGAAAACAAGCAAAGCAAAGCAAATACCAGTTTCAGTAACTCACTGATCTAAACACCTAAACCAAGTGCCCGGATTCATTCTGAACTGGTGTTTTTGTAATTAATATTCTACTCCGCAGTGCGTTGACATTGATGATTTATTACAACTCTTCCTTTAAATCTACAAGCAGATTTATAGACTTCATGGAGAGACAGAAACAGCACATTACAAATGAGGTTTTTATATAGAAAAAAATGTCTTATTACTATGTGTATATTAAAATGGTTTCTAGTATAATTTTCTGGTAGCCTTGGGGAAACTAATGGCAGCAGATGAGCCGTTTAGTGCCAATTTCATTTAGAGTAGAAAGAGGTGAGTTGTCTGTGTGGGAGGCGAGGGAAGGGAATTTATGGTTATAGACAAAATACTTCCAAGGACTCAATATACAAAAATCTAACCCTAACGTTTGTGGTTTTTTTTTTTTAAGTGCAACTAATCTTGCAACTACACATATTCACATGCACGTAATCTTGCAACTACACTTGCAACTACACATATTCAAAACAAGGGAAATTTTTGAGTGGCATTTAAGCAGACCATGGACCACAGCATGAACCTGGCTTATGGCCACTCGGACATAAAAGAATGCTTTTTCAGAGGCTAATGTGCATGGTGCAACTCTTCTAGGAACTCCATGGCTCTCTCAGGAAATTCTAAAGTCCAGATGAAAACCTATTCCTCCTCTTCTTCTGCTTCTTATCAAAAGGTCTTGATATCTCATCTTTAAAATACTGACAAGCATTTGTGTGTAAGCCATGACAATTTGGGAAAATGCTTCTATGGAAGATGTTTCTTAACATGGTTTTCAGAAGATCTCTTTAGAATAAGTTGCGTTGTTCTGATGGGGTTTATACCGCACGGTGCTGAACAGTTAAGTGCTTAATGGAGCATCTCCATGGGCAGATAATTGTTAGCTTCATTCAGAGGCTTCTCTATTCACCATATAGTTTGCTCTCTCTTTTTGAAAATGTATCCCTCATATGACACATTCATTAATGGAGTGCGATTGATCCAAATTTCTCACCTTGAGTTCACAACAACAAAAATTTTAAAAAATACTGACTACTTCAGAACTAGTTATTGTCACAGAAGAAGTGCTATTTGAATGCCTTTTCCTGGAACACAGTGCTTGCAGATATAATGTGAAACTTATCCACCGTCCTCCAGACTTCACTTTTATTCCTGTATTCAGCAGAGTGTCTTATATAGTGTTTCTTCAGCTCCTGTGTTTTGTTGTAAATATTGCACTCCATTAATGAATGTGTCATACGAGGGATATATTTTTAAAAAGAGAGAGCAAACTATATGGTGAATAGGGAAGTCTCTGAATGAAGCTAACAAGATAGTTTTACCATTCCAAGGAGCTGAATCTTTCATAAGATCCCCTATCATGGCAGTGCCTGCAATAGAAATGAGCCTGCTCTAACTTAGCTATTGCAATAGCACCTGGATTTTTGCTATACAAAGGAAGGAAACGAGGCTGGATTTAATCTTCTAGCAAGTAAGCAGTGCTCTGCTCCGGCAAACAAACCAGTTGATGTCCAGCAATATGATTCATGAACTGCAATAGATTAGAGTGTTGCATGTATCTGCCTAAAAAGTGTTAAATCCACTGTAAATATAGGCTAAAAAAACTAATACGTCTATGCTGGTGGCACAGGAAACATTGCCACAGTGAGCAAAGGATATACTATTCCTGTTGATTGGAAACACGTAGTCAAAATTACAGATTTTTCTTTTTAAGAATCACTTACTGAAATTATTCTGGAGGTTTGAAGCTGCATTGAAGTAGGAAGCAACAGGATACATGTAGCCAGAAACTGAGGTAAAGTTATAGGGAAATGTAAAAGGTGCACTAAACTGAATTTACAATAAATCCATAAAGACTGCATCTTGGCCAGATTGCTGGGAGACAAGGAGTGAGCCGTAATTTCAGGAAAGCACTTCAGGCAAGAGTGAAAGCTTAAATGTACTATTGAATGTTATTGAGAAAGAGTATACAGCTAAAGCAATGATGTAGCAAAACCTGTTTTCCTTGAAAAAAAATGTATGTCAACAAAAAGTTTGGAAAATACAAGAAAGAAACTTTAGTTTTGGAAACCGTATTTCAAAAACTCATCAACAGCAGATCTACTTTACATTTCTTTAAGCCTTGAATGAGATTTTGTAAATGAAGAGTGAAACATCATTCACGTTTAAAACCTCTGGAGCGTCTCTATCTTATCCCAACAACAGAAGTGTGCAGTTATGGCTCCTCATAGCAGTACCCTTCCCCAAAAGTTTTTTTATGTACACACAAATATATACATTTTTATATATATAACTTCCAAAATAGAAATTTGAAGATCATAATAATTTGCATAGGTCACAAGATTCCAATACTTTGAGGTTTTTTGGCAACTGGTTTCTCTCATTTAAATTTAATTTAAATAATTTAAGTCTACTAACTTGCAAATATTTCTTGTGCTTTATTTTCACATTGTTCAGTGTTGCAGCACAAAATGGGGGCTATTGAATGTGTGCTTGGGATAACTGATGGGGTTGCCATGAGATCTGAAATATCTTCCCACATACTACTGGGTTTTATGCCATTTTGCCTCTGAAATTTGTTTTAAATAATGGTTCTGACAGCTCTCATTTTTCCTTTGTTAGATCTTAGTGACTGTTACTGGATATTTCTTTTTAGAAGCACAAACATATTACAAAAAATACATAAGCCCATTAAGGATGAATAAAATATCTCCATAGTAACATTCCAGATAGTGATGTATGACTGGTTGTAGACAGACTGAGAAACTTCAGCCCTAATTTTGTATCAGGATTTGTTAGTGTAGTCTCTTGAGCCCAGAAGTGACTTCAGAAGTGAAAAGACCTCTTTTTCTCTCCTTACTTAGCAGCAATGACTGATTTTTTTCCAGATGTGGATAAATATGAAAATTTATTTTATTACTTTTTATATAATCAGCTGCAAATGCAATCAAGAACATCCCTTCAAGGCAAATGAATATTTTTGCTTTGCTTCTTTTTGTCACAGAGGAAATCCTACCATAATCGTGTATTTTAGGGTTATTTTATAATATGTTTAAATTATATCTTAAATAGTTTAGTTTGAAATGAGTAATTGATATTGATGTCCATACACTGCAATAAAAGTTTTAATCTGTAGGACAGTATTAACAGTAATAAAAAAGAACATGTTATATTTTGAAGGCACAGATTCTTAGAAGTCCATTTAGGGTCTTTTTTCCTCTCTTGGCATTAGGGTGCCCATACCCAGTTCTGTGTTACGCATAACCTCGTGTGTAATCAGGATCTGAGCCACTTCCCAGGTTCACCTGTGTAAACATGAGGGAAGTTAAATTCCCTCAGCTCCCTTGCAGTTTGCATTGAAACTCCTTTAACTTACTTGCTGTTTATATGTTTTATCATTAGTCAATGTCAAGTTTCCACACACAAATACACAACTATGATTTTTTTTTAAAGCTAAACGACACCACGCGTTCTATATAGCAAATTGAACGGTTTTAAAGTCCACCCTTGAAATAGGTGTGATTTCTGTTTCTTTCCTCTAAACAGTTCTGTATTCCAAGGGAATCTGGTGACAAACAGCAGTCGCTTATAGACATGAGTCATAATTATGTTGTTTCTCTCTCATTGAAGTTGTTCGAGTTCATGAATTTTTTGGCTGAGAACGTCATCTTCTGTTACATGGGACTCGCGCTATTCACGTTTCAAAATCATATCTTCAATCCCCTTTTTATATTTGGTGCATTTGTATCCTTTGCTTTAAAGAAGTATAACTCTATGTACGTGTATATACATATTTTTTATATATAAAAATAATGTGTGCTCTATGTGAAAAAAGGCAACAAACAAACCAATCAGTTCTTTAAATACTAAAACTCAAGTTTTTATCAAGTCAAAAGCCAACCGTGTTTATTATATGCCAATAAGCGGCTCAATGCAGGTAAGCACATGGTCTCGTGACAGTTGCTGTTTTGCAGATCTGCCACAAGGCAAATAGCATTAAACCTACTGGGGACCTCCTGCCACTGGTTCACAAATGGGGTGGGAAATGGGGATGTCCGTTGGGACAGACCTGTGGGGGCAGCTGGAGGCACACAAAATCTTTTTCCCTGTCCAGAGCCCATGCAGATCTACGAACTGTGAATCTACCTTCAGACAAATGTGCCATAAGCAGAACTTTCCCAAAGATACTTAAATTATACAAAGTCCTTAAAACGCATACAGTTCTGCATTGCTCAAATCTTTCCTTTTTTGTATTTGATATCTCTAGTGTACATGAAATTATTTACATCATCATGTGTCTAAGACACTGGTAAGAAAGCCTGTATCTTTAATTCTGCCATGGTTTCTCAACAAATCTGTTGCTTCCTTGTACAGTAGTATTGATTCTTTTGAAGCCAACAATTCACACAATGACTTTTTTGGCTCAGAGCAGTAGCCCTTTGCTTATCAGTTTTTGAAGATCGGTAATAACTCTGAAAATTGGGATCATACTGTTTATTTGTACTAATTTTTACTTGTAATTTCTAAATCAATAAGAAGAACTGCATCGCACATCCCCTGGCTACCAGGTTGGGTTGGGTGACAGAGGAGCCCCAAAAGCCCGTTGCACCCCTCCCCACGAGGCGAGTGCAGCAGCGTCCCCTGCACCCCCAGGCTGGCAGAAGGCAGGGGGCTGCATGGTGGCTGAGCACAGGGCACGGGGGCAACCACTGCTCAGGTGCGTTCTCCCAAGCACACAGGAGCTCTGAGCAGCTCTTGGCCCAGCAGATACCATACACCCAGGCATTGCCACTCGAGTACACCAGCGTGGCTCTGAGTGCCACAACTGAGCCCTAAGGGCCACAAAGACAAGGAGAGGTAACTTTTGTGATCATTTCACAGAGGAGTAACAAAGAACTCCTTTCAAAAAATCTCTGAAGAAAAACGAGGGGAAAAAAGCAAAGAATGTTGGATATAGATAATATGAATTGTCAGGAAATAAGAAAGTAATCATGTCCAAAAGCACACTTATTCTTTGCAAATTGCTGCTCAAGGAGATTATACCATCTCTGCAACTGATGACAGGCGTTTTACTGAAGGACTGAAGATGAAGTCACATGTGATACAAATGTGATGAGTAAAAGCAGAGTGATTGAAGTGGGATATATAATGATGAATATAAAACCAGGATGTCTGGGGAAGACTATCTCTGCCACTGCACTGCATAATCTGATTGGAACAAGAAGGATCTGACATGCAAAATATGAAGGAAGATAATCTCGTATTCATTTTAATTACACTTTTAAAACTTTGAAGAAATATTGGGTTTAAGTTAACTCTGTTTTTTTCAGTATTTCCTCTACCATTTTCCTCAACAACTTACATTTTAGGTGGCAGTTTTTGCAGCAAGAGCTTGCAACATATATCCACTTTCTTTCCTTTTGAATTTGGGTCGAAAACAAAAGATTCCCAGGAATTTTCAGCATATGATGATGTTTTCAGGTGAGTGCTATTTTCGTATTTTTGCTGTCCACATTTAACAACTGACAAAGTCATCTATCACAAAGAAGTCATTATCTTAAAACTCAAGATAGTATCTTCAAAGCTGCTGATGCAAATGGATGTAACCTCAACAACTTTATTGTGCTCTGGACCTATTTTAATTAGTTTGTTTTGGAAACCTACCACCCAGGATGCCAGCCTTTCAACCTGTTGTCCAACACCTATCCGCACTTCCAAGACAATTTGGGAATACTGTGGTTTTATGTTGTGTTGTTTTAGAGGCACCTGTAGTACACCCGACAGTATGCTGACATACCAGCAAATAAATAGCCAGCCTTGAAGATATTAGTACTGATAATCAAATCAGACAGAGTCTTTGGCAATTCTTCTAACTTCAGGAACAGTTTTACCTTGAAACATGAGACCACGAGACTTTAATTCCACAGATCTTTTCATACGTCCTCCAGCCTGACATTTGAGAATTTTGTTTTCCAAATTCAAATTTTATTGATTTTTAACTCTGGTTAACATTGCAGAATAAAAATATATAAAATCTAGAAGAGGGAGCCATGTTCTATTCTGATTTGTACATCATCCCTTGAACTGTTAAAATCTCAGCTAGGTTCTGTATTTTTGGACTTGCACAAGCTAGAAATACCTCCACTTGACTTTCTAATGCTAGTTAGGAAAAACTTACTCATAAGCTAAGGATATTTGTTCAGTAAAAGACAGAAATACAGATCCCCCAGTGCCATCGATAAAATAATTTTCTAAAATTAGAAAGTCAGCACTTTTTTCTTCTTTTTCTTGCTTTCTATACAAAAACTATTACAAATTTGTATAGATAAAAGTTAGATTGACAGCCATGATGTACACTGATCTATTTAGCCAGATAACAAGTAAAATACAATGTGCCACATTTCAGGCTTTCTCATCAGGAGTTCTCCACATCAGGGTGCCTCATTTATGCCTATATAATTCCATTTCTCTAGAGAACACAGTTTTTCATTTCTATATCCATTTAAATCTTTCTGCTGAAAGCAGCCACTGAAATTGTCAGTTAATAGCAGCTGGACCGTAGTGGGAGATGGTGACATACATGCATTAGGAACCGGCTTTCAGGCTGCCTGCTCGCCTACAATTGTTACCTGGGTAAGACATATACATAGGTCACCAGTAGAGTTAACAGGTGGCCAGCTAGAAAACAGCGTGAAAAATAGCTTCATATCATTAGTTACGTAGTTTCTGGGCCTCATCTTTGCTTTTATTTTTCGTCAGATGAAGTATACAATTAAAAATTTTCTAAAAATATATCTTATTCTTCAACTTCTCTGCCCTTGTTTTCTCCAGTCAAATTTTATCCTCCAGAGGACTAGGAGCAGAAAGCAGCCTGCAGCCAACAAGTGAACTTGAGAACTCACTCTCACACGTTAGCTTTCCAGGACAATCTGGTAGCTGAGAACTGAAAGCAGTAGTACTGAAAGTTTCTAAAATGTAAATGTTAAAATACTCAGAAAAGTAACGTTTAACTCTTTTCAAAGGAACACTGTATTTTTCAGAGAAAAATGTCTTTGCAACATTATAGAAAAGTCAACGGCATCATCTGCAAGTAGAGCAATAAAGACTGACTGCACCTCACACTGCCCGCAGCTTCACACTTCACAGAACACATTGGATTTCTGAATTTTGTGTGGAATTATACTTTTTAATTTGCACTAAGATTTGTGCTCAGTTACCAATAACATTCTTATTTACTATAAACTCATCATCCTGTCTATAGCAATACACAGAGAAGACAGCGACTGCCAGAAGAAAGACACATTTCTGATATGAGTAAATAAGGCATTACATTTTGAGTTTGGAGGAAGACACTTATTGCCTACACGAGATCTGCAGCAATATTCCGGTACAACACCAGGTTCTAAGCAAACGTGAGGAAAACTAGGCTTCCCACACCACAGCACCACACACTAAGATGTAGAAAACAACAAATTTGGGGTAACTTTTGTTTTCCGTTTTATCATTGCCAAATACACCAAATATTTACTGCTTTCTTTGCTGAGTTTTGCTGCCATAATCACCATTAACATCAAAGTCTGAAAAAAGCAATTAAGGTCAGGCAAGTACATTGTCAATTAGCATTTGAGTATACCTTACTTTGCAAAGAATTCTACCGAAGTAATGAAATTCTACTTTTTGAGGAGTACTAATACATTTGAGAAAACATGGAAGAGTTAGGCTTGTAAGTGGATTATGTAGCATTTTGATTTATTACATTCATCTGCTTCTGCCACTCCTCTAACAACACATTACAAAGAGTGGATTCCCTTTTACAACTATGTTTAATCATGATTCTTGATAATATTCCATTGTAAATTAGAACTGGATTAGTCTTTGTATAAGTCCAAGCTTCTCAAATTAAGTTCAACATCAGCTAAAATGAGTAGGCCAGAAGTCTCTGATCATGTGAAAAAGAAATATTCTAATGTCTTAAATTGTCAGGGAGCTATCACTATACACTAGCTGTCTATGCTGCATGAAAAATGGCTCACGTCAGTTCAGAACCCACTATGATGCCTTTAGCTGGAAATAAAATTAAAAGGGAAGGAAACCAAATAGATCCAGGTGGACTTATTAATGGCAATAACATGTTTGATATTTGGGCATCACTACTACATAGCCAGGAGGGGACTTTTTCACAGGTACAGTGCTGCACCTTCCATGCTTCTTCCAGTATCTCTATTTCCTTTTTACTGTGCTTTCCTCTTCTCTACAGCATATAAACCAGTGAGAGGCTTGTGGGACATGGTGCTACAGGGGTGCTTGCTGTTAATATAAGGCATTACAGCAGCAGCGGAGTCTGAAAGGGTGGAACACAAGTGCAGAACAAAAACGAAAAAAGAATGCCTGTGTACAGGCAGCTGTTGTGCAGGCATTTACATCTGCACAGTCATACGTACACGGTGGTGGGAAGTGTCAAAGTGAACTTTCCCAAGAAGATACATATGAAATCAGCTAAAGGGGAAACAAAGCAAGGATCAGAGAACTACGGCTGAAACCAAAACACCAGATCTGCACACAGAGTCTCCTTTCCTGGCAGATTCTCTCCACGCTACCCACAAACACTGCTGCCCTCCGAGGCTCTTCAGAAGGCCGGGTTCAGAGTCGTGTGTTTGTGGAGCGTGAGCAGAGGATAGAAAACACTTTTTCCATCCTGTGGGCCACTTAAGCTTAACCCTGGGAGTCCTTTTCTTTGGAGGCCCTGACACGTGAAAGAATATCTCTTAAAAAGGTGATCCCTAAAAGCAGGCACAGCTACCAGGAAAATCTGGTAGGAAGTCTGTGACAGAGCCCAAAGGATCGATGGATCACAGCACAGATGTGGAGCTGCTGTCAGTGCCGCATCTCTGAAAGATGAGGGGAGACAATCTGCTAATAGTTCATCAGAGCCTTTTTCTTCCACTTTTTGCAGGCGTAGCTGAGATAGCAATGTCCACTGGAGCCAACTGTTCCATTGTGCTTTGTTGCTATTTTTCCCTGGGGTTTGACAGAAACCCTGACCTTCCTTATCTTCAGCCTAGTTCAGTATCTTACCATCTCTGAGATTGTTAAAAATCCCTTCCTTCATTTGTGTTGTTATCTGGAATGTGTTCCTGGAAAGTATATAATGTTCCTTGCTCTCATCAAGTCTTTACATCTTAGGTTATATTCATCTGCTTCCCATTGCTTTAGTTGGAAACAAATGCTTTGTTTATTTATTTTACTTTAGACAAGCTTTTAGTTGAAACTGAATTAGCTCTTATAGACCACACTGAGCCTTTTACGAATGAAAAATGCAATGAAGGCACTCACTGTTTCTCTCAACTGATGAAATACACAGTCCAGCACTCAAGAAATAGTCTTAATAACACATTAATTAACAACTTTTTTTTAGTATTCCCTCTTCCCTAAAGAGATGTTCGAGATTTAATATTGCACATACCATTGTGATGCAGCCGTGGAAAGCAGCATTGTTTTCCACCAAAATGTAGCCACCAATAATTGAAGCATTTAATCTGGGTTAGTCATCTAGAATTACCACTAAAACCATGGGGAAAAACGACCTTTTCAATAGCAGTTCATTCCCTCCTCAGATATGTGTTCAAAATGAGCTGGTATTTTTTCCCATAAGAAAATAGGAAAGCATGCGCATCCTTAGAGATGTCTTTTACATAAAAGCAAAGTCAAGGACAAGCCCACTTGTTGACTGCAGTGTTATTTTCATAAAAGCAAAGATTTTAAACCTGCTGCCTGTGACCATTTTCAGCTACTGAAACTACAGTCTGGTACTTCCTGGCAGAAACGGCTTTGTCTTCTCTGGATAAACTGTCTTCTATACCAAACAATTCACATTCTAGCTATGTAATGTTAAAGAGCTTTAGAGTTCTATTCCAAAAATAGCTGCTTTTTAGCAGTTGATTAAATGATTCTGCATATACCATCAGTGCCTTACAAGAGGTTTAATTATTAGATTTAATCTCTCAATACTTGCAAAATACTTTTTGGATTCAGTGTGTATTGTATGCATGTAACAGCCTTACTCTCTACACTTATTTTGTGGATTTTTTTTTTTAAAGAAAACAATAAAGTAAATTTAAATAGATAAATACATTTGAAAATATAGAGTATTACTTGTATTATACATCCTGAGGGCCGGAAGACTAGCTGGCTTTTTTCCTCCCTCTTTTTTTGAATGTGTCACTCTGTGAGGACCTATTTAGTTGGCTTATTACTACCTGGGGCTTAACCCACATATAGCTGTCCTCTCCACATTTTAAAGTTTTTATTTACTCAGTCTCTATAGGTGTATAATTTTACGACTATTGTAATGCTAAAAATCTACATGCATTCTGCATCCCCTTTTTAGATACTTCAAATGGCCTTCTAAAAACTATTCGTTGTTTTTAAGTCATAATTGTTATGACTCTTCTTAGCACATTGGAAGATTTTAAATACATTTTAAAGAAACTTTCTATTGTTTCAAGCAAGATATGGGTAGCGTACTTGGGTACAGATTTTAATGCCAACCCTCTTTCTCACATGCACCTACTTTCAGGAGTAGTCCCACTGAAGTCAGTAAAGCAACGTAGGGAATAGATTTCTTTCTTAACATGCATAAAGTCCAGATTACTAATTAATTTGCAATTATTCAAGACAAAGGATTCAGTGGATGTAAAACAAATGTGTGAATATGAGAGTAGTTTCACTGTCCACTTTTGCAAATTTGCTTATCCATTAAACACCATCCTTTCAATTGGCACAATTCAGCATTTTATAAGCATGATCATGGTCTGAAAATTTCCATTGCCTTGGAATTGGCTTTGGGCTGAAAATAATGAAATTCGGTTTCTCCATCACATTAAGTTCACCATCCTTGTCTGTTTTTCAGGTTTACGTGGTGCAATAGCATTTGCATTGGCTATTCGAGACACAGAATCCCAGCCCAAACAAATGATGTTTACCACAGCACTGCTTGTTGTGTTTTTCACAGTCTGGGTGTTTGGTGGGGGCACAACACCGATGCTCGCGTGGCTTCAGATAAGGTTAGTACACTCTTTACAATATCAATCGTCAAAATAGAATGCAATTGCTATGGATCTATCACTGACTTCCTACAGCTTTCTAAGGCTTACTTATATGCTTTTTAATAGAGTTGTGCAACCACAAAGAAAGTATTTGGCTACCAAAGAGAGGTAGCGGTTCCAGACTACAAGGAACAGGTTCTTCCAAAGATTGTTGTGGGTTTGGACTTATAGGTAGATCCATCCTTATTTCCTTAGAGTTTGTTTCTCTACTATTCCTTTTTAAGACTGTGAATAAATGTTAGCAGCATCCTCCTCACTGTTGAAGAAAGATCTACAAAGGCAGATACTGCCCTCATCCAAAATGCGCATTCATTACACAAACATATAATAAATAATGTATTTCTGATTATAATATGAATATACTAGAAAATCTAGCTGCACTGGTGCATCATTCAGCCATTGATTTATCACTCATGTTTTATATATGCTCCTTCAGTACATTATTTTTTAAATTACTTCATAGTCTCTTTTTCATGACATCTCTCTTATGCCCCATAATGTCAACCAAGTTCATTACAGTTTGGGTATACTCTGCCACTATCACTCATCTTTCTGAGGTTTGCCACTTTTTCACTGTTGGTCAGCAATGATGTTGCTCTACATGGCAACAGGAATGTGGGTGAGAAGGAATATTCTCGCTGGATTTTGTGGACCGAATCACTTTGGATTACTGTCACAGGACATTAAGGAATAATTTCGAGAATATAGTATGGGAAAAAGAAGGTGGGCCGGTAGTTGTGTGTCCAGTCTGAGGACTTTGGTCACTGGATGCCTGTCCTGGTCTGGCTCTCTAGGTAATTTTTACAATGAACATTGTCAAGTGTTTTCACTAACACAAACAATTTAAGTGGATACAGTGGCATTTCTTCTGCTCCTTAGTACTACCCAGAGGCAGAAAGGCCCACAAGACCACAAATGAGGAGCTGACTCTCATTAACTATTTATACCCTTCAATGCAAGCATGTGCTTCTTTCTTTACCCACATGTACAACTGACTTTACCAAAGATTCTGGAAGTAGACAGTCACTATTCGTCTGAAATGTTCCTCTCTTTGGGAATCTCCTCTGAATCCCAGCAGATCTGCCAGGCAGAAATTACTGACAAATAATTTGGTTTTGTAACAGGGATATACATTTTCTTACTGTTAATATAAAGCTATTAGGTTCACAATTCACTCTTGCTTTCCTGACATCAGAACACACAGCTTCATAAGTTATGAGTGTGTGGTCAAAATGAGATAAAACTTTAAATCAACATCTTTAATTACAAATGTATCTTGAGGCTCTGATTTTCTTTCTAGTGAATATATTTAACTGTCTTTATAATTCATTACACCTCAGTGTGGAATTTCTCCTTAGCTACCAGCATTTGTCATTTTAGCCTTCAGTAATTTTGCTAAGTAATTGTGTTTAAAGGTGGTGGTAATTCATGCCAGTTGATACCTGTATGGATTCTAGCAGACCTGGGTTTGCTGAGCGGGTTATGGGGCTACTCCAAATTCCACCACCTTGCTTGGGGCACGGTCCCCCAATCTGCTTGCAATGGTGCCTGAACAGCAATTCTGTGCTGCATCTATCTCCACATTTGTTGATATAAAATTAGAAGAGAGAGATTGTATTTTTCATGCTAGTTTGGAGGGTTCAGCTCACAAAGCCAAGGCAAACTGTATTATGAGTACGAAGATTATATGATTGTCTGTAAAGAGACTCATTGGAATGGGTTGGTATGGCATCAGTTACAGAAAAATAAGGGATGAAGCCAGTGAAATGCTGCAACTATGTAAGAAGAGGCAGAGAGGTCCCACACTAGCCCTTACATGTTCAGCTGATGTGGATTTACAGTGCAAACCACTTCTGTATGACTCCTCAATGCTTTAGGGAACCAGCTTTACCACTGTTGTTCAAATCCAAAGCATGACACTCAACCAGTTAATCTAAACAACTATAGTTATTCACATTATCAAAATTAAGTACTTCCAGGAAATGAAAAGTATATGAATGGCTGTTTTAAGGTCAGTGACCGCACTGGATTTCCTTATACATCCTATGAGTTCCTGTATAGGTAAATCTTCTCAGGAGACAGGAACAATCAAGAACACAGTGATCAAGTGACTAACAGTCCAAATCCGAGTGTGCTTTTTTTTTTTTTTTTTTTTNTTTTTTTTTTGCCCATCAACTATTTAATCATAAAATCCTTATCCAGCAGGTAATGTATTTCACTGAACAGGAGGCATCCAGAGGATAATAAAGAGGAACAATAAAGAGGAACACGTGACTTCTGAAACTGTTTGGATGAATTGAATCTTATCCATATATATTTTAATCTGTGTGCAATCTGGCTGTATAGAATTGGCTACAATTCCTATCAGTAGTCTTATCCTAGATAGAAGTGATTGATTTTATATGTTACAGACAAACTGATCCAGGTTTTCATTTTAAAACATGAATAAACCTTTCATCCATTAAGTTGAAGATATGTAAAAATAACATAGATGACAAATAACTGACACTAATATATTTACCATTTGCTCTACCATAGTGCATTACAGCGTTAGTCGAGGTGAAGGACAGTATTCAAGATCTGTACAGCCCTCTTATTGTAAATTGTTCTCTACATATTATACTATATTTCAATGATTTATTGCACACTCTGTAATTTGCATTGTGAAATTCTTATAATGGTGACCAAGACTCCTCATGTATCAACAGAGTATCAGGGAATAGAACGATGACAACTTTTTAAACAGTAGTAGCAATAGTCTTCTGAAAAATCAATCTCTGTTTCCATAATAACTGGAATTTCCATAAGCCTCCACCTCTCCTCACAGCAATAGCATCTGATCTGCTTTTCTTTTTAGGCTAAAATTCAACTTAATGTAAATATAATCTGTCAGTCTTTTTGAGAAAAGATGAAGATGTGTCCTCAGAAATAACTACTAGCTGATTTATTCCAGCAGTATGTATGGCTTACACAACACTTGGAAACTGTTGCCAAAACATATAGTAAGATATTATCAAAACTAAGCATGTGCTGCTGAAAAAGGCTCCATTTCCATCTCCCATTTAATGCATCCATATCACTCAACTGTCTCACAAGGTTGCACAGAGGCCAGCTGTGCTGACAGCTTTTGTAAAAATAAGCTTAAATGGATCCCAGGAGTTAACCCAAGTTTAAGGTTCACAGTTCTAGGTCCCTTCATTTAACAAACAAGTGATATTGAAGCATATGCTCCTACTTAAACTATAGCTTGAATCTAAGAAAGGTTCTTAAAGCCTTGGAAACCTGACCTGCTCATGGCAGGATTTATGTCTACATGTCTCCATAAGCCAAACTATAGTTTGAAAAGAAATACATACCAATCGTTCTCATTATCTTACTAGCATATTTACCCAGGCAGAGCAGCCTTCAAAATGAGTCTTAAAATTTTTGGCAAAGCCTGAGTATTTTTTAACTTTGTTCTAAAAAAATATGTTTTCAAAAATGCCTTATTTATTTTAGCTGGCTCCTTTTTCAGATACATTAAACTCTGAGTTTCAGAAAGCATTGAGTGTTCCCTATCTGAAAATTGGGCCCTGTTTAAATGTTCCCAATTGTCTGGTGCAGTAACAAGACATTACCGAGCACAGAGGCGTATGCACAGTCAGTAACAGTGTTACCAGCTGCCATTCTGAGAGCAGAATCGGTTGCACCATGTTCCTAAATAATACATTATCTTTTGGCTTATCTGAGAGGTGTAACTAGAAAAAAAAATTGCTTTTACTCCCCGCCGTGTGAAAGGGCTACAAAATACCGCTCTTGGCAGGCAATGAATAAACCTGCATTGGCATATGAGAATAATATCATGATACATCAACAGCAAAACAAAGACAGTCATTTAAGCATGAGCTCACAGTCAAATTGAAGTATTCAATAAATGTGCCTTTGGAGATGCTGAGTATTGCCTGCTAAAGCTTTTGGATATATGTCTCACTTCATTCCCTATACTCTGATTAAAAATAGAGAGCTACATTTTACAGTAAGCCTGCAATGAGAGGTTTGGGGATAAAGGATTCTCCTGACAGGCAGAGCAAAAATACAAAGCTGTTAATAAAACATGTCCTATAAAAGCATTGTGGTAGGTATTAGGTCCTGTTTGTTTATCATCACCTCCTGTGTAAATGTTTGTCAAGGGATTTCCAGGCTCTTTGTATATCTCTTTGCAGCAGTTCTTCAGTGAATAAGGAGATTTTTATTCCGTATTCTAAAGAAATACTCAGCAGCATTGAACAGTAACTTTTAATACAGTGCCTATCTGGCCATTGCCTTTGGTGTGTATTTTAGAATCTGGCAGTGTCCATGTGCCTGGCTGCCCTTGAAAACGGGCCCTCTCTAGGTCACCTGAAACTGCAGTTCTGAACCTCCAACTTTCTCCAAATACTAACATCAGAAGCCTGGCATAGCGCTTTTTAGGGGGATGACCAAGGCTGTCCAAATTCACATTCTCAGCAAGAGCAACTCCTCATTGCACTTTCTATGAGAAAGCACCAAACCCAGGAAATTAGATTAATCTAAACAAACTGCTCTTCTAATCTTCAGCTATAGGCTTCCCTAACTGACCCAAACTTTCAAATTCACTTCCAGAAGCTTCCCAGAGCTCTGCTTGTTCTATTCACTGTTCAGATTACAGCTGTGTAACTACCAACAGCTGTTTCTCTTTGCCCATCTCAGCGAAACTAAACCCAGAACTGTCCAGGTTATACACCTCCAAAACTAACTTTGCATCACTGGAGCCAGAAGGTCCCTGATGGTGAACAGCAGCTGGCCATTCATTCACACTGCACTGCCATAAACACAGCGTGTGCTCTAATACAGTCAGTGAGCTCTGAGAATGCAAAAACGTAGAAACGTGTGGAGTGTAAAAAGTAAAACTGAAAAAAACAACCTAATGCATATAACAAGAATAAGATGAGATGACTCACGTTCTATAAATTAAGGGTGCTCAGACCTGTTTGAAATGAGTATGTAAGCCAAAGGGATATCATTGCTGTAGGGACTTGTTTCTGTTTTGTATGGGACACAATGCTGGCTGGCAAAGAATGGAGCTCAGGTAAGCTGAGAGCAACACTGTCACCAGCATGGAAAACAAATCTGCCATTTGCAAGGGTCAAGCATGCGGTAACCCCCCAACCAGATCTAGGGCCGTGAAGGAAAGCAAAAATAATTTACAGATTACACATAGACATATCTCTGTCACTGATATGAAGCCACCAAAGTCAAAAGAGTTGTCTTGAGGGTCTTTCTATTTATTCTTCATAGACCAAATCATTCAACCAGCCCAAATACTTACTCCTTATGCAGTTTAACCATATATATTTTGACAGCAAACCTGCATTGAATAACACTGACAGAACATAAGAATTCAGACCAAAAGTTACAGAAAGACCTAATTGGAGGACTTCTTACCAACTCATATAATACATTGCTATTTTAGCAAAGTACATTTTTAAAAATAAAGTTTTTAAAGTTTTATTCTGAGTTCTTGTTCTTACACTTTTAGAAAGTTCTACTGTAAAAGATTAACAGGCCAGATTCTTTTGTGGAGGTTTCCTTGTGGTATGGCTACAGCACAGTTCTCTGAATGAAAAAGGAAAAAGCATTATAGGACTGTCTCCAAAACAATTTGAGAATCTGGCTTAGCTGTTTATGCTTTTGAAATAACGTCAGCTAACTGACCCTATCGTATCTGAAACATAAAATAACTTGATTCAGTGTTATGGTGTAAAAGGTGGAAGATCAAAACACTGCTAACTTCTAAACTCCCACCCATTACCGTATTGCAAACCTACTGACTACAGTAGGAAATCAGGCGTTCAGCAGACATCAGCACCCAGAAGTCATGAGCCAGCAGAGTTTAATGCCACTGGGAATGTTAATCTATCCCTTTACAAAGAAAATGTCCCATAGATAAGGTAATCTTTCAAGAAGTCAAGATTTTGTGGGTTTTTTTCAGTGTCCAACACTTTAATCCATCACTCGAGTGTCAAAGGCTGAGGTTGTGTGTGTGTTCACCCGAGTGTCCCATTAGGGATACAAGTGGGCAGCCCGGCTAAGTGCTGCAGCTTGACTGCTTGTGACCATGGCTGTCTACCAAAAAAAATTGGTTGGTAAAGTAAGATTCTGTGCTTATCCCAGCTCTTATCGACTGATTATAGACTGCTGAAAAACAGAACTTTATGATAGAGTGCCTGGAGTTACAACATGACCTTGGCCAGTATTGCAGCACTACAGTTTCAGTAACAAAAGTATTCATTATTCCCAAACTCTGTGTTCAGCTGTGTTCAAAGAGATGCTGCAGAAAGCCTACAATGCTACACTGGTAGCACTTGTCGCTGCCAAGTGGGAAGCTTTGATCAGATTTGCTCTGTACTTTAAGCTTCCAAAGTTGTTCTTTCTGCTTCCCAGAAGAGTCCCTTCGAATTAAAAGAAGCAATATTGTGGACTTAAGCAAGAGTTCTGCCTTATCTAGCAAGGCAACAGCTGTGGTAAGAAATCTCGAGGGCTGAAATGGTGGTAAAAATGTGACTGAGCCTCAGGGCTCCAGAAGGGAGGTTCTGAGCAGGAACCAAGGAAGGATGCACTTGAGATCGAAGGATTAACAGATTGTTTTAGACAAGATAAATGGTGCTGCCTGCATTACTATATTTACCAGTTATATAAAAATATTTGTATTTTCTTCCTTGTTTTATAATGACATCGAGCTTTTCTTATTTAAAAAAAAAAAAAAAAAATCTGAGTTCTGCCAGAATTAAGTTCCATTTTGCCATCATAGGGTTGTACCATCTGTACCATAGCTTTATTCACTCTCCTTTGTCAGTTATAACAGAAACATACCTTCTTTAAGAGCACACCTGTAGAAATGTATATGAATGGGATCTGTGGGAGAGGTGGTGATATAACTCAACTCCTACATCACCTAGCTTAATCCCATAATGTACGCTAAATGGAAGTCTTCGGACAATGACAAACTGCCTTAAAATTTACCTAAACAGGATGTAAGCAACATTAAAATTCGTGATTTTCATGTCAGCTTCTATTTGCAACATCTGCTGTGCTGTGGGCACATGGGTAGAACTATGTGTTACTCAACATCGTACTGAATGATCAAGCTATTACCAGCAACTGCTCATTTTCACCTTTAACTTGATGGAAAATTCCTCTCATGTAAGGCTTCTTCCATCACTAGGTTGAGGTTCTTCTTTACCTGATAATGAGGAAGAGTCTTTCAGATACCGACACAACCTGCTGCATGGCTAAAGGACAGACAGCACCTGTCTCTTGGGCATTTGTGAACTTTCTTAATTGTTTTGCTTGTATTCCTTTGAACACGTTTTCCTATTATCTTTTGCCAAGAGAAAGGAAGGTCAGTTTAGAAAAGGAGGTTTAATTAAATGGGTTTTTTCCTGGCCTTGGCACATTCTCTCCTCTATAACTGTATTCCTTTGGGTCATATTTCCTCTAGAGTTCTTGAAAACAATTTAGTGAAAGTGAAGGATCTGTTCACTTAGTACTGAAAACAGAGCGTCAGCCTATCTTTATCTGTAATTTGCAAGTCACCACAACACAGAGATGAACAGTTCAATTAAAGGCAGTACATTTTCAAGCACTGTTATATCGCTGTGCACTTTGTACTGTTTATTGATTTGTTTTGTTTTTAGAATACTCATGATCAGTCTAACTGGTATTCCCTCTCTGTGACAGAAATAGCTCCAACAAACAAAGTCCTCTCTTTGTTTCCAGAGTCATATTCCTCTTTAGCTATAGTACAGCAACTATTTTAAATCATGCTGCAATAAATACTCCTGTTGAGAGTCCAATTTCAGCCAAGCCACTTCAGCCCACTGAGTTCCTTTTAATGCAGACACATTTTCAACAGAGATCACACTGTCTTTGCGTGAAAAGTCTTTTAAATCTCAACAAAACCCTCTCAAATCCAGAAACACCTGTAATGTAACAACTCTAACCATTAATGCCGCAATTATTTTTAAATTACTACTGTCCTTAATTGTACAACTTTCTGCATCTGTGAAATCTCAAGGACAGCATTTTGCCAAGCATCTTTCACACTGATGATAGTTTGAATTTTCCTGCACCAACAAACACTAATTGCATACACATGAGAAACCCTGTTGCTGACTCCCTAGGCTCTCCTTAGCATTAGAATACTACTGATTTACATGCAGACTCTTAGGTCACAAAATCTACATTGCTATTTAAAAGTTAAGTCTCACAATCACGAAGAACACCACGAAAATTATTTTAAAATAAAACTAAAGCAGACACTGCCCCATGATTATCAAAGGAGAGTTATGTCACAACACCCATTTTTGCTGCTGAGCCCTCTCCTTGCTCCTACACAGTACTCAGGCGTGACAGAAAAATAGTCATTTAGGGTTGACTTAGGTAGGAAACTGGCTGTCAGCCCCTCTGTCCAGCAGTGGATGGGTAACAAGAGATCCAGGGAGACAGAGAAAAAGGCAAAGTTTCAGCTTCAGCTGCAAGACTTTTAGCCACTGTAACATCAATTTCAAGTTTGGTCAAGTCCATTAGAGATCACTGTGATTAAGCATTTAAGTAATTTTCACAGTAATCTATTGATTACTTCTGAGACAGGGCACAGAGAGCATAAGATGAGATTCTGGTTTATCACTTAATTCGCTTTCATCTGCTGTAGTACCACAGACTAAAGCATTGGTTTAGATACTAGCTAAAGATCTTTGTTATACAAACATATTGCTAGCTGTAATACTTTCCCCTTGCCTGGTGGTCTTTGCCACCAGTTCTGGATTTATAGGAATGTATACCAATAGCATGTATGTAGTATCTACAAGAAATAGGAAACAGTCTGGTGTTCCTGACTAAAGACATATTATGGAGATAATTTTATGTGAAGCAGAATGTATCTGTGAGCAGAGAAAACTCTTCTTGGGGCACACCCCCGCGGAAAGGGTTAATGTAATATCTGCTTTATAATAGTGGCTAGAACACAATTAGCCTGGGAAATGCCATAAATCAAGAAGCAATATGAAATTGGACATTAGATGTATTGGATGTTATTATAAAAAGAGAAATTGGATAATTTCCTTTCATTTCTATCTGAAAATGAGAAATCATCCAGGTAATGAATCTCAGTGATCTTCTGAAATACCTATCATTTATTTGCGAGTTACTTTTCTGCTAAGATAAGGTGTGTGTTTGATCTTTCGGAGTTATTTACCATAGCCTGTTGCCTGAATGATACTCAATGAGGTTTATAAACATTTGTGTTGCAATAGTCCTTGATAACAGAATAAAAAGACCAAAAAATAGAGGACTTGGGTTTTCTGACTCCAACTGTGAAAGGCAGCCCTGGGCAGTGGCTGAATGGGACATTTTGGATGGCAACGGTGACTTGTGCATGACACGTACCTGACTCCTGCTGCCAACTCTGTTGGTGCTTATTGGCCAGAGGGGTCTAATTTTGGGCACAGTCTCCTAACATGGCAGACAAATCCCACCTCACATACCTTGTATTTCTAGCTCTACGTAACAACTGAAAACAGGAATGGAAGGACAAAGCGAAAGATACACTTTTATTGCTAGGATATTTAGCACAGAAGAAATTGAAAATTGCAGAGTAATACAAAAGATCTGTGCCTTCCAATTTACCAAGAATAAATTACAAGATGAATTTTCCACATGCCAAGAACCCAGAATAGTTTAGGTATTTCCAGAAAACTATAAATAAACCCATAGCTTCCAGCAGGATGGGCATCAATTAAAATATTTATTATCTTTTAAAATACGGTTGCTTTGAGATGTCTGAGTACAAAAAAAAGTTTTCTTCCATTTTGTGCAATCTTTTATTTCTTCCATTAAAATGTCTCTCTCTTATACAAAAGGTAGCTGCTATGCAATAGTCGACATGATGAATTTGTTAAAACGACAAATAAGGAATCAAACAAACTTATCTAGAAATACTGCTAGAGAACGCCTTAATTACCTGGGACTTCAGAACAAAACCAATGGTTTATTACTTTCTACCAAAACATGCCCAGTTATTTTGGACCCTTATCTCTAACTAATTCACCAAAATTAAATTGGTGCAATCATAAACCCGGTCGACTTCAAGCATGTGCCAAAACTGTGTTGTTTGAGGGTAAGTAGAAGGTAGAGAAAAATCATTTGAGCCCTGAAAAGTTTGAGATAAATATGTGGTACAAAACCCTGGCTATAGAAAAAAATAATGATCACATTTCCTGAGATGAATCTTACATCCCTGCTTTGTAGGTATGGATCAAGATACCTCAAAACTCTACTATTGATCAGATATTGTTGCTTTTTGCAAAATAATTGCTCTGAAAACTCACTGAACTTTCACATTTTAAGAACTGTGTAATACTGTCAGCTGGCCTCAAATAGGAGGGTATGAAATTAATACGTTCTTCACAGTTGTTAGTTTGCTTAATTTCCAAAGTCTATATGGTCATTCTTCACTCATTTTGCTTGACAAAGAATATTAGAATTCCTTCACTAAGAAAATGTGCAATGAATGCTTCATTTTAAAGGGATGAAAGTTTTCATTTCATTTTGACTTAAAATAGCTTCTGTCTGGAAAAAAAAAAACCTTGGTCTTTCTCAGGTTTTTAAGCTTTCCTGTGTTTTTCCTCTGTTATTAGGTATTTTATGGAGTGCAAGAACATTTAATTCCATTTTTAAACTATATACAAAGTATAGGAGAAAAATAAGTAAAATCTCTTGTCTTCTACCAAGAAAAAAGATGCTAACTGGGAAGAGAATCAGGCCTTAATGCTCTTATACAGTATATAGGCTGATAGAAATCCGGTAAATCTAAACAAACAGAAGCAGACATTGGTATAAGTGGGTGTATCTGGGTTTGCAGAGGACCTTAGTGATAGAAGAGAACCGTGTGACATCAACTTTCATGTCTCCCGGAACTTTTCTCTGGAAATTCTGAACTTTGTGTTCTGTTTAAAATGTAGAGTGGAATAAAAGCTCTGGCACCCTTGATAACAAACCTATCAAGTTGTTCCAGAATTAGTTGAATGTGAAAGGTTAATTAAAGCAGATATTAAATAACCTAGGCTCTGTATAGCAGTGTGGGCTTTTTAGCATTTAGTAAACAGCAAATTACACTATAACACAGGCTTTTTGTAGTGAATTATCAGTGCAGAAACAGCCCAACAGTGATTTGCTAGTCAGTACATCTATGAGATTTAAATGAGAAAATTACCTCTTATCTCAGGAAGAAGTAATTGATTTCAATGCACTTAAAGCATATTATCAATTTCTAGATAACAAATAATATATAAGGGAATTTTAAAACTGTACAAAAAATTGTTTTTCTAAAGCAAAGATATTTTCTGTGTAAATAGATGTATATAACAGCAGTTTATATAAAAGCTCATATATAGAAGGCTGTTTATGTAAAATACCCTATGTCCACACATACGCAGGCACGTCGCAAGAAGAGCCAGAGGCCATGAATGCAGTTGCAAAGAGCAAGTTTTATTTTGGTTACCTCTCTACTGGGGGATCTCCAAAGTAGCACCTAAGCTCCCAGGCAGAGGTGACACAGCGGGGACGCAGGCGCTGCAGCGATTCAGCCCTGCTGGAAGATCACTGGGCCTGCTGAGCTCGCCTGTATCTCAAGGCTTCAGGCAGGCGCAGCNAAGAATAAAATATAAATATACCCTATAAAATATCCTAAAAACCCATGCTTTGCTGAACCGATCTTACAAGCAGACAAGGTGGTGTGACCTTGGAACTTCCCAGTGTCCTTTGCCACTCACTCACCCACGGACATTAAGCCTGGTCAGGCGTTTAGGGGAGGTTGGGGCCCCCTGCCTGAATCTCCCTGAGTTTTTCTAATCTCCACCCAAAGAGATTCCTACAAACGCTGTGGCAGCTCGGTGTTCACTTCAGATCCAGCAGCAGAGGCCCAGCTCTCCCTCACCTGCTGCATCTCAGCAGCTCTGGGCTTCTCCGCTTCCTTGGATTCGCACCCATTTCCTCCACATTTCTGGAGGAATTCTAGCCCAAACATCACCAGTTCTGCACATGTATGGATACGTATCCATCAGATGAGCCAAGCAGAAAAGGCAGAAAATGATTTTTATTTACTGAACCAGAAAATGAGATTAAATTATTTTGTAGACTAGTGGTTAATGTGTTCACTGGAGAGGTTTTAACTCCTGTGTTTCTGTTTTATGTAAAATGAGTCAACTAAAACACAGTGATCTTCTGTATAGTAAAGATCAGAACCCTGTTCAGTAGTATACAGAATGATTTCTTGTGCTTTCTGACTTAACGACCTTCACACATACACATATTTGAATTTACTAAAGATCAAGTTTTCAAAAAAGACCAAAGATCGTATTTTTTTTCCCTTGAGATGAGTGGGACTACATTATCTCCCATCAATCTGACTGTCCTTTATCGATCTGAATATCTCGGGCTGTGGGCAACTAACTCCCATTTTAGGTGGGCATCATTTGGGGTCCTGAGTACTTATGTTCCTTTCTAAACTGATAACTGAGCATGGTTTTACATTTCACTGATTCTGAAAGTACTAGGAAAACTTCTCAGCCCATAAAACGAGTTGCCAAAGCTGTTTCAATGGCCATGTCTTAGTTTAACAATTAAGCAGCATTATTTCCTTCTTCCACATCTTCAAAAATACTATCTTAATACTTCCAACATTGATAAGTAAAAAAAAAAAAAAAATCATCCATTTGCCCACCCTAATTCCAAAAGACAACCTGCAGCCTTTCTTGTTTATGCTCAACACAGTACTGGAAAAACAAACATTGTACTGGACTTCAGAGAATCTATTTACATTGCCCTGTCACTATGAAATCTAATTCATAATGACTGTAATGACTGTGAGCTATATTAATATCACTTACATTGAAAATCTGAATTATAAACAAGGGACAAGTTCTTCAACTTAGATTAAGCGAGTGCCACAACTTTCAATCCCATTTATTACATATGCCTCAACTTGCACTACTCTTACATTCTAAATGTATTGCTCCTTTCTGGGACATGCATCTTCTTTCTCTAGTGTATAATTAATTTATCTTTTTTGAGTTTCAGTGTCTCTTGCCTTCCCAGTTTTGTATTTTAGATAAAAAGTTCTCTGCGGTGCCACACTCTGATTTGTACTGAGCTAAACAGACTGTCAGCAATCATAGTAACGAAGAGCTAAACAAAATCCTTTTTAAAATGCCTAATTTATTGATGATTTTATCAATAAGTGTTGTCTCTCAACAAGAGGAAAAGTTATATTTTATAGGGCTTTTAAAACATTAAAACCGCTTTTGTGGTTTACAAATCAACTCTTGTATATATACACGCTCTCTCTGGATCCCAATGTTATACCATGAACAGAAGGAAAATCCTTTACATTTTAGAAGTTCTGTCTCACAGTATTTACTGATTCATTATGGTGCGGGGTATGTGGAATTTTGAGCATTACACTTGCCTTTCAGATATCAAGTTTTCTCGCTCTGTTCGGTAAGGTAGGAAACCTGGGGCCGATGTCCAAGTATCACACATTTATGGATACAGCGACAGCACCATCACACATGCCTGCAGTCACTAGCTACAGAGAATTACTTAGAGCCCTGGGGAAGCTGAGTGGCAGTGGATAAATTGGGACAGATCCTCACCTGGT
Organism: Pampusana beccarii; assembly: GCA_013399365.1. NCBI lineage: Eukaryota > Metazoa > Chordata > Aves > Columbiformes > Columbidae > Pampusana > Pampusana beccarii. The sequence goes on from VWYH01009982.1 coordinate 84,412, forward strand.
GCAGGCTGTCATAATAACATCCATTTATTTTCTTGACCTGTAGGCAGAAGTATAACATGCTTTGGGGATCCCTGATTGAGGCAATTTCTCACTCTTTGCTTTCTTCACTTTGCCTCTTCATTTTCTCATGCAAGCCACAGCTTCCGTTGTCATTATTGTTTGAATTCAGATGTTGGCTCATAGTTGCTATGTGCATTAGCTTATTCTTGTTTTTACAAGAAGGCAAAAATCACAACAGGAATGAAGTGGAGTCACTTTGTTAATCGTAATGCAGCAAACACATTCAACACACTGCAAAGCAGCACAAGAAGCAAAAGTAAAACCACAAATCTTTCTAGCACGCTCCCTATCTCATCCTCCCAGGGCTCCTTTTCCACTGCACCCATTTCAAATGGCAGGCAGCCTCAACCGGAGCTTCAGGCTTCATGCTCAAGCTGTATATATGGTTATAAGCGGGGGGAGCGAGGAACAAAACAAAACCCCATTCTAGAAGCTTTGAAGAGCGTCTCCAAAAGCTTTCATAAAAAAGATAAATGCTTTAATTAATTAAAATGAAAGTGTTTTATCGACCTTAACTACAGCATCACAGTTAATAAGTGCTACTCAACAGGGGAACGACTGACTCTGCTCCTGGCTGCTTGTAAAAGGCTTGCAAGGACTGCCAGAGGCAGCACACAAACACACAAAAAACCCCCTCAGAACAGTACATGCTTAGGAAAGAGCCCCCAGTAAACCAGCCGAGAATGCCAATTCAGTTCATCACCCCCCCAAAAAAAGAAAAAACTGGGAAGTTTTTTTTACTTGAGATGGACAGAATTCACATAATCCAGAGGTTTGTAGCCACATTTGAGTTGCTGATACAAAATGAAAAAAAGCTAGAGTTGACGTTTGAAACCTTTCCTTTCCCAGAATAAGTATTTGCAAATGCAAAATAAGTGCCTGACATTTCCTGAATTCTTCCGAATACAACATGACATAATGCAAATGTATGTATATAGGTTGAATTTCACTTATGTTAGGGCACCAGATCCAGGCTTCTGGATCATTTACATTCCACTTAAGCTCTTGTTCTCTCCAGATAAATTAATTTATTACCAAATCATGCACATTTTAAAATGTGAGACTACTATATTCAAGAGTAAAAAAAAAACCCAACCCCTACATTTGTCTTTAGTGTACTTTCTGAACTCTAGACAGGGACTTAACATGCTGTGATGTGACAGCTCCCGTAGTTCTGGATAAATACAGCAACTAAGGTAAAAGTAGACACCTTTGTTACTGTTGTACAAGTAACCCTGCTGCAAAATGGGAAAAAAAAAATTCACTAGCATTCTACCAAAGCTATATCGTGCCCCATGGCAGTGTGAGTAGCCCAACTTACACTGTCAGGGATGGCATCTGCTCCAGATTTGCCAACTGTACTAGAAGGTTTTTTTCCTTCTGGAACCTCTGCAGTACATAGCTGGAAAGTCTGTCTGTGAGCAGGCACACATACATTAATAGTAGTTTTTGTATTGTCTAGCATTACAAACAGTGTGACTATAGCTCAGTATCTATTTTGGAGACAATAACTTTTTATATTAACAGCCTAAACGTTATTTGAAACAGCCATGTGAGAGCTAAATGTATTGCCTGGAAGTGATAAAGATGGTCAAGATTCTGAAGGAAGGATTACATTGCAAAAGCAAATTTAAAAGTCAAATGAAACCTGCAGTGTCTAAACTAAACAGTACGATTAGCAGACCAAGATTACAGTGGAATAAAACAACTCATGAATTAAAAAAGAATATAGAACGAGATAAACACTAGATGATGAAGGGGAGCAGGATTTTCCAGCACTTCCATTTAGCCGCTCTCTATCGAAGACTATTACACTTTGACTGATACTTATTATATCAGGAGCATATAATCTATGTAGATTTCAAATGGTAGAACAACAAAATTGAATAAAATAGCTGTCTTTTTGAGTAATTTTTAATTCTGTGTTGTTGAGAAGCAAAGCACTGCAAAAGAAATGGAAAGTTAAATTTTCCATTAAGCAGTGGTTTAGAACGTCTTCTTCACAAATGACACTACGGTTTATCCCATTGTATGTAAAATGGCTTTAAAGAGTGTTTTGATGTGGATGTGGAGAGGTATTTCTCAGCCATTAAAGCTGAGAGGGTAATAATTGTTGACACTGCATACAAAACAATGAAAATTTAGGCAAATTCTTCCATTTTAGTACATAACATTTTATTTGGTCTGAGACTTTTCCCTACGCTGTTTCTTTATAAAGCTTGATTTGTAATTTTGAATGTAAAAAGAAGGTGAATGCCCAGAGCTGGCAAAATTTAACAATTATGCATCTGACCTGAAAATAGATAACTAAAATAAAAATAAAAACATTTTTAAATTTCATAGTATTTTTTTCTATGTTTACATGACTAAGTTGCAGCTAACTGAGCACTCTCTGTCCCACAGTGTCTACTTCTAGGTGAGAAAACATGAAAAAAAATCCTATCAATACTTAGATTACCAGCTGCAATGTATCTGCTAACAAATCTGGTGACCTCAGTTCTAAAGACCATTGTCCTGCATGGTTAAGACTATTTCAAGAATTCAGAAATGCCAGTTTGACGTACCCTTTGATGAAACAATTGCACAGCACATCTTTAAAGGTATATTCTCCAATATACCATGTATCTGTTTTATACAGCCTTGGGTCAATCAATCCATACGAGTCCTTAGTATCATTTCCTGACATTCTGAACATTTCAGATAGAAATTCAGTGAACGTATTTCACACCAGAAATTAAATATTAATGTAAGCAATTCAGCTGTTTTACAAACTGTGAGTAGAAGGGCCTAAATGGAAAGATGAGTGACAGGTTTCATGCAAGGTACCTTGTCACAGTCCTCAGTAGCCTTTACTCAGCGTGTTTTGGTTGTAGCACAAACTTGGCTTGACCAGCGTTCCTCATCACTTCCAGTGACTACGCACAGACCTGCTCCCAATACCAGCTTTACGTGATAGATTTCAGACGTTAATGTGAAAGATGAAGTGTGATGATGTTTTCCCCCATGCTGTGAGCCCAGGGAACTTAGAGTTGGCCATCTCATTAGTTAGTCTAATGCCTCAGGAGCATTTAATGGTTTACTTTGGGTTAATAACATTAACAATAATGTAATGCATCTGCAATGGCCTGGGCTTCTTTCCAAAGCTGTGCTGTTTAAGTTCAAGGAAAATAAAGGAACAGACACCTAAAGTGATTCAGAAAACAAACACTTTACTGCTCTAAAAATCGTTGACATAATTCACTGGAGGGCAATGTTAATTTTGAGCCAAGAATTAACTAGCCTCATCTGTAGGAAATTGTCAAAATACATCTGAACGCATTTCTTTTCCTCATACAGATCTTTTGTAAAATCAGTTCTCATTATTCCTGGCTGGCAAAGCTCATTAGTAGTCTAAGTAAGATGCCAACAAAATGGCCCAATTCCTGACTATTTTTTTTTTTTGAAAGCTGTATTCATCTCCATAGTGTTCATAAAAGTAGCAATTAGGACATTTGCTGTGTACAGAAATGGTACTTCGTGTAATGCAGTGGTGTTTTTGTCTTTTTGTGTTAACTGAAAATACATTTTTAATAATGTTCCAGGGTTTTTTTGTTAATACGGTTTCAGAACTGTGCTCAGAGCATTTGGTGCACAGACTTCCTCACAGCACGGGGAGAGGCATGGTAATACTGAATCTTTTAAAGCACGTGAAGGCTGATCAATATCGTGTTTTGTGTACTGCCTGATATTGAAAGGATGAAACAGATGCTACCTCTCCGTTTCGCAACATCTTAAGTTACAGCAAAATAGCACCTGCCATCACCAATATCTCCTCCTCTCTGTGTGAATCGCTTGTCCTTAAAACACGTAGGCTGATATCAGTCCCAACAGGTGCTGATCAAGATCGCTTGGCTTAAAGTAAGGGAAAGCAAAACATATTACCTTTTTGTAATCCCCTTCCTCCAAACAGTTACAGGGTAAAGAGTTTGGATGGAAGGCATCACAGTCACCTCATGACAGACTTGCCACTCTGCAGTGATCCAGTACTATTTCAAAAGCTCAGCTTTTCCAGGATTTACTGGGTTGGCACTCAAAAGAAATAACCTCATTACTCACAAAATAGGTCCCAAATCCCATCTCTTTTCTAAGTCAATGCTGCACCAATGCTATAACATGATATCAAGGGATCCTCTAATTCTAGGAGTCCTACCTCTCATCCGAGACATAAAACTCAGGTGAAAACTAAATAATAATAGCGCTGTATATCACAGCTATTATCATGCATATTCCTCACATTTAAACTTCTCTTGCAGTTTTAGAAAAGTACTCAAGTTCCATTCTTTTTCATGTGTTATTTTTCAGTGCCTCTAATCACTGTGTAGTATTCCCAAGCGATGTGACCTTGTAACCACTTTTTTCTTCAGACATGTCTGCATCTCAATTGAGTCTGAAAAGGTTTTTTTTCGATTTAGAACAAATGCAGTTTTTAATAATTTTGTAACGTTTTAATATTAAATATTCTACTATTAGCGTGAGAGTTTCATTTCAGAAGGCTGCCGGTAGCAATGGAGTCACCCCAAATTTTAGATTTGTTGAGGATTTGGGGTTAAAAAAAAATGAGGAGGATTACTGTCCTTTCAAGCTTTCCCACCCTTTTCTCATAAATCTATGTCTGATTGCCTACAAGCAATCACATACCTATTCAATAAGTAGAGTGTAACTGGGAAGGGCCATGACTGTTAACTGACTACGGTTTGTAGCCTTTTGACACTGTTCTGGACTTTCTTTCTGCTCTTCTTGCTCTTTGAAGTAAGAGGGAGCTTGTAGACTTGCTTACAGAATGCTTGGAAAGCAAGCAGTTTTATAAATCTCAGACTATAACTGTATATAAATAGGGAAAAAAAAAATAGAGGGGAAAACAAAAACAGGAAAAAAAAAAGTTGTAAAGCAAGGGGGAGTTTCACAGAAGAGACATCAATACAGAAAAGAAGCAAAACAGTGCTGATCAGCTGATGTCCTGACTGGCTGGCTCGCACGGCTGCCAAGGGTCCGTGGGTTTCACTACCTGCCTGCGAGCCACGTGTTGAACATATTTAGTAGGGCAACTCCTGTGAAGTCCAAGAAAACGTTCTAGAGAAAGCACAGAAATGACATTTCTCACGCACCCAGTATCAGAGGCAGGAAGCAACTGTGAGTTCGGATCCCGAAACACTGCACATGTGTATGTATATACACAAGAATGTAAAATAGCTTCGCCTGACATTTTTCAGAATCAAGCTTTAAAATGGGAATCACATACAGCCCACAGCCTGAATACGAAAGAGTTCTGAACTGACTTCCAGCAACGCGCTGTGAGTCCGATCTGCTCCATTACCTGTAGGCAGTGTGCCCTTAGGGCAAGGTGAGTGTGCACAGTGGGTTTGGCAGAGTCAGTAGCTGCTATTTTTCCAATTTGACATGGGATTCAATGTAATTAATACAATTACTATGTCTGTGAACATAAACACACAACCTGCATTTCCCATCTAGCTCGATTTGGTAATCTTTGGTATAAGAAGCCTGTGTATCATAATGTATACTAATGAACAATATAGCAAACGCCTCTTATTCCAGACTGAGAATCTACTACAATGATCTTTCCATAAATCTGAAACAAGTCCCAGTTCTTACATTGTCTCTACACTGAAGTTCACATTATTTTGGTTGCTGCCAACCTTCATGCTGATTTTATTCCCAATCTATTTGCACGCACGCATACTACAACAGATTATGATTTCTAAAAATTTCACAGAACTTAAGTGATGCTCATTTTAGTCAACTTTGAGTCATATTTTTAAGCAAGAGGCCTGATTCCTCACTACAGGTATATTCACATAGCACAATGACATTCATAATCTACTGTGTGTGCCAGAAGCATTATAGAGACATAAATCAGTGCTGCTCGGAACTCCTGAGCTGGCCCGCCGTGCTGCCGTGGTTGTAAGCTGCCTGACGTTACATTCTGCTATACAGACTCCAAAGTTACCAAACTATTTTAGCCCCTCCCCCCAAAGTCAGGATAAGATTAACACAATAGATAATCAGATACCAGAAATCTAAAGATCCATTTCTTTGTTCTAGTTGCTATCTGCATAAGTGCATGATGTAAATGTAAATGAAAGCCATCATCTATTTTTAAATTTTAGCATTATACTTCACACAGCTGCACAGCTGTAGGGAAGCAATTGGTAAAATTTTATGCAGTGACATTATCCACAATTTTACAATCTTTTTGATACTTAAGATCACATCTAGAGACTATAGCTTATGGATCTCTTATAGACTACTACTGCTCCTTCAGCTTCATCTATTTACATTCACGCATTATCTTCGTGCATCACAACCCTTCTTTAGTTGGAAAACATTTATACAGTTATTGTTTTAATTTGATTGCACACTCTACAAACCAAGTAGTTCTCCGTATGTCCACCAAAACTAGCCCATCAACCTTGACCACAGGACTGATGTTTTGCAGAAGTATTTCCAAAAAAAAAAAAAAAAATCTCACCAATTTTACAAAATTACAAGTTCAAAAGTCAAACTATGCCCCCCTTTTCTCACATGATTCTACAGGTTTAATGTCATACTCTGTGTTTTATTTCAGTATGCTGTGTTTATAAGATAGAAAGCATTAGCCACATGACAAACAGCTGTCATAACCATTTAGGAAGCATCATTTACCTGATAATTTATTTTAATCCTTCCCAGCATGAAATTCAACTGATTTGTTCTTTCTGCTGAGACACAATTGATTATTCTTGCCTTAAACCTAAAGTGTTTTCATTTATTAACAAAATCAGCTTGAGATGAACTTTGGAGATCTATACTCATGCCACAAACCTCCATAGGGTTCATGTCAATCAAAATATTGTACTATAAAAAGCAGATGTTTTTGACAGCACCAGTCCACAGCAATAGCAATATGTAGTAGCAATACAGCAATCTAGAAGCAAAAGCAGATTTTAGGTGTCAGTCTGTTAGGAATACACATCACACTTACTGCCACATGGACAAGAATAATGGCCTGAGCAACCATTATTCATCCTGAAGGGTTTTTTAATTTCAATTTTAATGATTTATTAGAGCTGGTGAAACAATCTTTCTGGATTTTGCTCCTGTTTCTAGTCTTCACAGTTAATAATTCTGTACTGAATGCAATATGCTGATGATGGATAGCCAAAAGCTTCAGATTTATTCATGCAAAAATATTCAAGATTCCTGTTGCAAATGCTGTTTAATGGCCATCTTTGAAAATTGGGTTATAAATCACTTACTCAAAAAACCTTCCTCGTATGTGCAGTTTTTGGAGATATAAGCTGAGGTTTAAAGACTCTTAGTTACAATGAGATGGCCAGTGGAAGGCTGATGCAATTGCACAGAGAAGGTGAGTTCTTCCAATAAAACCTTTGACAAGCAAAGAAGCCAATATTGTTATTAATAATTTTACACGGCAGCACTGCTAGGGCCCTAAACAAAATCATAGCTCTAAGCTAGATTTTATACAAACATAATGAAGGACGTATACTTGCAAGCTGAATACACAGAACAGATGAGCAATGGGGTGGAGAAAGTATTATTATCCCCATTGTCTAGTATGAGGCCTCAAACAGAAAGAGATGCCAGACTTTTCACTTCTTGAATTGCCTTTGGTTCCCCACGGGTTTGGAAAGGGAGCAGAGGAGCCATGGCTAAATCTGACAGCAAAGCTGACTAGGTGGGACTGCAAGAAAGATTCAGCTTGCATGAACCAATCTCCATCTGCAAATACAGAGAGCCTGTATAGACCCAGAAGCAGAATTTCAGTAATTAGAATTCAGATTTCAGAGAAATGTCTCTATTTACAGATTTCCTGGCACCTAAAGTGAGGGAGGGCTGTGAATCACACTTGTAAGTATAGACACCGAAAATTCTGCTCTACATGCCTAGATCCTCATGAAAACACTAGTCTATACATATTTCTCTGGTTTCACCATAGAAAGCAAAGATTTTTATTCAACTGTGTCGACTTTGTGGTGATTTGAAGTGAAGAAATTAAAAGCCTGCAATGCCTGAATAGTGATTTACTACTCGGTATTCCTATGGGTTGGTTTTGTATTTCTTACTACTAGTTCCCCTGACAATTTGGGATTTATCTTTCCATCCATTTTCATTTCAAACCATATAAGAAAAGATGTTATTGACTGCTTTGTATTCAGAGACAAATTTCTCCTCTTATTACCAAATGCATTCTGACTGTGGCTAAAAACAACAACAAAAAAATGATGCACTTGATAGCACACGGGGATTTAAACACCGTCAACTGTAAAGGGCGCTTCTGCAGACTAATGCACAGGTCCTAGCGATGCTTAGGCCTAATTGCTTGTGTCTGGCTGAAGTCACAAGCTTCACTTCCAGATTTTGAATATAGCAATTTTGAACAGTCTCTGCAGTCAGGTGATACAGCCATTACTTAAAAACAAAAAAAACACACACACACTGCAACCCCCCCCAAAAAATACCCAGAGAAAAAAGAACAGCGCAGAGCAGCTTTCAGGATTTTTAATTCCTCCATGTCTAAGGCATTTGAATCCAAGACATTACTAAAGCCTACCTAAATACAGGGAGTAGATAAACTCCACTGCAATATAGAGCTGGTTAACACATCATTGCATTTTGCTTTATAGTAGAGAAGTCATCCTAAGTGTTTAATGTATAAAAAGATGCAAAAACAGAAAGGCAGAAATGAAAGTGTACAATACTCGGAAGAGCCAAGAAGAAATGAACAAGGAATAGAAAGCAACCAGGAAAGCAGGACAGAAGGATGGAAAAGGGAGACTGCGAGAAGTAAACCAGAATAGCAGGAGAAAAGAGACAAAATTGACAGCAAGAAAGGAGAAAAAACACTAAGGAAATGTTTTTTCTGACCATCTATTAAATCTTCTCAGAGAGATGGAAAACAAGGAAGGTTAAAGGGGGGAAGGTGCTTCTACAAATACTACCAAGAATATTTCTTAAAGGTCTTCATAATAATTTATACGAATTTTAAGTTTGCAAATTCTAGTGGCAATAATATTAGATATAGCAGGTCTTTTGAGGAAGTCAGGGATGTAAACTTGAAGTGCATATCTGTACTTAATTTCAGTTGTCTTGACTGTCTCATATAATTTGTTATGCTTTGTTTTTTCAACATTTGCAGTCTAAAAATAGCGTTCTGGTTCACGTCAAGTGTATCAGAGTTAATTATAGCAGACCATGATTGTCAATGCTACGTGCCTGATGTTAGGCTCCCAAGCCTATGTTTGCACATTAAATAATTATAGCCTCAATTTCAGAATTGAGTGAACTGAGTCTGCTTAGTGTAAACTTAATAAAATTGCTAATGTTCAAATTATTACAAAAATATATTGCTATTTTAATGCATTAAAAAACTCTCCCATAGAATGCGAAGAATGATCTGGTCCTTTTCCCAAAAGACTTTAAATCAATAGGTAAGATTGTATTACCCACACTGATTTCCAGCAGTAAGATACCATGCCATGAGAAAAACAGCAATGGCATCTGGTCCTGTGTATTAAATGATAGTAGAGACCAGACCAAAGGAAAACATCAGCTGTGGCTTTCATGTGGCATAGAAGCCTCGTTTTCTTTTTCATGTGTGAAAATCCTAAGTCGGAAGTATGATTTCATTAGATATTTATTGTCAGTTCTTTCCAGCTTTAAATATAGTATTCCTGTTAAGATTTCATGTATCTTCATATGTGCCATTTTATAATAATCTATTGTCTACAGAACAAACAAGGCAAAACAGCTAGCTACCTCCTAAACTATAAGGATTAGAAATTATACATGCAGAAAAGCTTAAGCATACCACAAAGGCTGCAAGAACTCAAAATCCAGATTTTTTTTATATGCCAGGGAATTCCTGTTGTCAATTATTAGTTAGTAGTTATATCACTATTAGTGAAACGATATCACAGCCAAAAACTCCGGTTCCCATTGGCTCCGTTCATTGCCTACCCTTTTGCTATTACAGTCCTTTTAGTCCTGGGTGAAATGTTTTCTGTTGTCTTAGCTCGTTCTGTAATAAATGCATCACAACTCCAACACACACAATCAGTCAGAACTGGCAGTTTCTCAACTCCAGTAAGTTCAGAACTGCATGAAGGCAAAACTACTTTTGTCCCAGAAGCCTGATTCTTTGAGGTCAAGTCAAGCTCATTAAGGAGAAGAGTGTGGGGAAGTTTGTGCTGTAGGCTTTCAGCTCCACCTATCATGCATAAATGCTTTGAATATTTTTATTTTCAAAACTGTGCAAATCCTTAACTATTCTACTGCTGGTTTATTGGCCAAGTAGTGCTTATCTAGCAAATAAGCATAGTTTGAAAGACATATAACTGCCTTTAGGAGAACGGGAGTCTCTCTGTGATTCTGACCTGTTTGGTGAGTTTGGGCCCATGGCAGCTCCGTTTCTGCCACAGTTTCAGCCCCCACATCCTGCGGCAGTCCCGCCGCACACCCTGCGGTGCTGGGCTGCTGTGCAATGCCGAGCACAACAGGTAAGGGCCTGGACCCCACTGTCCTCTACATGACAACAGCAAATCCAATATCAGTCAGGTGGTTAAATCTACTTACTGTTTCAATTTTAATGGAATGGAAAATACCTAACTTGCTGGACTCCAAACTAATGACTAGGTTAGTGCCATCAGAAGTTTTTTTTCTAGCAATTTAAAAAACAACAGGACAAAACAAGGGAAAGAAACAGCTATTCATTCTGTCTCCTTGTTGAGTCAGCATCAGGATCCTTATTTTTAATAAGATAGAAATATTTATGCCTGAAGGACTAAGATCTGTTGAAGTTCAAGAGCTATGATAGAAACAAATGTCTTTTTTTTCCTCTTCCATTCAGTATTTACATATAAAAAGCATCTACTTTGCATACAGTTCGTGTCATTGTCTCTGGCTGAATAAGAGCATATGCATAATATTTACAGGAAAGAATGCTGAGGGATGTAATCGTTAATATAAAATATTATCTTAAAATCTATTTTGATGTGTTATTACCAAAAGGAAAAATACACTCAAGAAGGATGACTGTCAGAAAAACAGTAAACTGGCCTTATATTAATACCTAGTGAAAGAGCACATTTTATTTGCATCAGTAAATTCTGTACCAGCTTGGTGGACCTGATACTATGTGGAACTTTGTGAAGGATGTGAGGGCTGTTGGTCACTCCAGCCATCAGATTCCAATGATAAGAACATTTGTTATTCATCATCCCTCATTGTTCTCCTCCCTTCCTTGCTGTGAACATCAGCACAAGCCTCTGTCATTCAACTCATTTCTCAGTTGCATTTCTCCTCAGTTTTGAGTATCAGCCGTGTTTAAAATATGTCAATTCTCCCACCACATCACTCTGAACAGCCAATTTTACTTTTTTCCTGTCCGTATTAGTAGAACACCACCCAGGTTCTCCTCACCTTGCACAACCCCCACTGCGAACTCCTCTCCCCTCTGGTTTGCTTCCCCATACCTTGTGCACCAATTAAAGCCCTTTTCAAATGCTACAGACAATCCATAATGCAGCACAGTCAAGAAACACCAGAGTCCTGCAGTCCTGCCCTCCACACCACCTCCCTACCTCCAGCTCCTCCTCAACACCTCTCTTCCGCCAGTAATTAAGGATTTCAAAGCACTGGTTAATGACTTGGTTGTCTCTCCACAGATGTGGATCAGAGCCAAGGCAAAGATCTAATCTCAGGTGTTATGAGTGGCAGTTAAAAAGAATTTCAAGCTTCCCTAAAACTTATTAAGAACTCCCTTGATTAAAGAAGTGATCTTAATGTTTTGCCAGCTCTTCTTTACATTTCTCACCTAGTAGGAAATGAGTGGCACAAGAGAAACATTTCTATCCTCAAGGCTCTCTAATATACATCAGACCATTATAATCTGTCTTTGTTTTGTTTGTTTGTTGGTTTTGGTTTTGTTTTTTAACAGAGTTGGCGTAGATCCAGATGAAGATCTGAAGGCAGCAGCTGAAAGCCAGGTATGTCAGGATTTTACACATACATACAGAATTAAAAATTGTTCAGTTGTTGGCAGATCACGTTTGTCAAAATAGTGTTATAGCTGAAAATGTTTAAAACAGGCACATTGAAAATAAAAAGTAGCTGCAAAGTATCTTTATTGTTAAAGGTACAAAGAAAGGATATGTATTTTTCAATGTGCATGCACTCGTGAAAATTTTGTAACTAAAATGTTAGAGAGTTTTGAAGAAAATTATAAATAAATGTGAAGGTATTATTACAGGTCTAATAAAATAATAGAAGTATCACCTTGATAAATCCAAATATTTATGACTTTCCAAATGCTTCATTTATGGAAATGAGACATCTCAGAACAGTGTTTAATTCGCTGCAATAAAAAAGGAGAATGTGTAATGTTTAATTCTAGTAGGTCAGGTTTCTAAAAATATTTCTTTAAGTACATTGCAAACGTGAAAACTTTAAACTAAAGGAGGCTATTTAACAAGCTGCAGCTGTTCATCTGTCACCCTCCCTTTTTTGTCATGCACATACAGCATTGTTTCAATTGCAGCATTGCCTGCAGCAACACAAGAAATCTGCAGAAAGTCAGTACAGAGACACAACACGTGCTTCAGCACGGCGAGTGGAGCGGCGATGCCACAGCTGACAAGCTGCCAAAGCAAAAAGAAGTGCTGGATAGTGTGCTCCTGTTTCCAGGTCGCACCAGCCCAGGCACTGCCAGACTGCACAACTGGGACTGAATTAGAGATCACACAACAGCGATATAAACATAGAAAATAAGTTAGGGAAAGACATGAATGAGATACTCAATTCGCTTGAAAATACATTAAAGATATCATTAGGCAGAATTTTAATATATCTTACATGCTGAGTATTCTTAACATTTACATATTTGCACATATCTGAAGGCATTTAGGATCTCAGCTGTCATTGAAACTGAATGGTATTCAAGTGCCTAACTGTCCTAATGTTTCTTTGAAAAAAAAGGAAAAATAGTAGTATTCATATCTTAGTTTTACAACTCAGTCACTATTAAAAGGGTGAGCGTAACATTCTATTGTACCATGCCAAGGTACTGATTTATTCTGAGTCTGAGGGGACTTATCACTAATACGACCCTCCTAAGCATCTTGGTAGGAATTCTTGCCATGCCTCTGCCCAAATTCTGAACAAGGCCAGGACACAGAGCCTTAATCTACTCTTGACTAGAATATAAAGATATATCATTGCAGAAATTTTCTACTTTGCAGCACTCATGAATTATCAAAGATCAGAGAATGCTGAAAACTAACTGAATGTTTTGCCCAAACCTGTTTTCTTCTGAAGTCAATAACTATCTCATTTCCTCCTTTTATTAAAAATGAGAATAGTAATATTCACAAATAACAATAACATATCCAGTGTCCCAACTATGCCCTGTGATTTAACACCTATCTCTGTTGACAAAACTCAGCAATACAACACAGGAGGTGTAAATAAATATAACACATTTCATGCTCTATCGTGTCCAAGTCAGCATTCCTTATAGTAGTAAATTTTACCTTGGAAGATAATTTTGCTGCTCTGATTACTTTTTCCCCCCATTGTATTCTATTTTCATTTGTCTGAACTTTTGGTTTTGACATCTCAGTCTTTTACTAATTAAGAACTCTGTTGCATTCTCCATAGCCCTCTTTGTTTTAATTCATTACCTATCACAGTTATTCAATTTATGTCAGGTTCTCTCTTATAATTTTCTCTCATCTCTCATTCCCCTTCTTCTCCTTTGTTGTCTTTTTTCTTTATTTCTAATACAATGTTTTTATTTAGTTTATGCAGCTTTCATTTTCTTCCTATGTTAGTGTGTCTTCACAGTGAAAGCAGTTGTTTTTCTTGCATATATACCTGGACAAATAATATATCAAGTGCCAGCATCTCCCACTGCCAGTTTAAGCTCGTGCTCAGATGAGCTCTAAACCACATGCCAGCTCTTAGCACTGTTAATTGGAGCTTCAGGGGGATTGTACCTGAGATGAGAATTGAGTATCTTCTCAAGAATAAGATGTTTAAAAGACAGCAAAATTAGTGGAAAATAAGCCTCCAGGCTACTCCCTTCCCAGCCAGAGTACTCAGTCAGAATGGGGAAGCCGCAAGGTCAGCTGCAGAGATTTGGATCCGTCTCCTCTGTGACCACTCTAGCTACCAGGACACAGGGTATCTTGCTGCAGAAACCTCTCAATCCATATCTGTAACCAGACCTGGATTTTTTAAGGGCAGAAAAAACCTTAAACACCTTCCACCTCATGAGTACTATGGCAGAGGCAATAGCAGCTCTATAGCTGCATGGCCCTTTTCTTTTCCTACCTCTTCACCTTGATCCTGAAAGAATTTGGTTTAGTCAAGACTTCTATGCACATGGTTTTTTCTGGACTTCTGATTATGATTTATTCTGGGCTGGCTTACCCAGTAATTTTGGCAGTCAGCTAGCAGCAAATTCTAGTTCAAGTTGGAAGACCTGGAACATAGTGCTCCTTCCCCAGCAAAGGGATAGAGCTTTTTAATGTATAACTAGCATCTATATTTCTCCGCACTATGACCCCATTCATCAAAAGCATCTCCCTTTATGTCAGTTCTACCTTATCTTTCCTTAAATGTGTTCATCATCAAATCATTATCACAATATAACTGTAAATAGGAGAAATAGCCTCGTATTCATATCCGCTTATTTATTGATAGACTATCAGAGTAAGTTCTAAAAGAATCTAATGATATAATATATACTATAGGCAATATATAGGATTTCATAGAATATATAAAAATAAACAAAAGCAGTTTGCTGCATATCGCATGAATTCAGAGTATAAACACCAAAAGCTAACTCTGATAAGCAGAATGCAGTATACATAATTACTAAGGAGAACTACAAAGCTGATCTATTAAAAAAAGGCAAAAGCTTTTAAGGCAGTGGGCTTTTTAACACATTTCCCATAAGCAAAGTTAGTCAATAGCGTATTTTATTCAGGTGGTTCATGTTATCTTAGAAATTCTCCTACATTAATCTCTATTGAGACAGTGAAATATATTTTCTACAATCATTTCTAGATGTAGTATTGATCTTGGGAGAAAACTAAATAGCCTGCAAAACATCTAGCAATATCATCTCTGCCAAACTAATGTTCACAGTTTATTTAACCATCCCTATATATTTATTAGTATAATAAGGAAATTATCTATACTTTTTCCATCAGTTTCATCTGCCAGCTGGTTGGTGAATTTATTGCAAGTGACTAATGAGAGTAATCTCCATATGGGTAATTCTCTAGTAAGAGATGAGGAACACTGGCATTCTCACTTCCCAGAGAGAAAAATCACCCAGAAGATGTGGTGGACTGCCTTCCCTACTTTACCTCTCTGAAGTGCAGAGAGAGTGAAAAGTTACTTCTATGATCATAGGATCCAAAAATCTGCAATAGCCCAAAAGCATTCACACTGAATGTTTTCCCTAATATCCAATCTAAACATCTGCTGCATCTTGAGGCTGTTTCCTCTCGTGCTATTGCTTGTTACTTGGGAGAAGAGACCAACACCCTCCATGCTACAACCTCTTTTCACACAGTTGTAGAGAGCAATAACCTGCTTTCGCACAGCTGTAGAGAGCTATAAGGTCTCCCCTCAGCCTCCTTTGCTCCAGGCCAGCCCAAAACCGAACAGTGTCCGAGGCGGGGCATCACCAGCACCAAGTACCGGGGGACAATCACTGCTCTAGTCCTGCTGGCCACACTAGTGTCAATACAAGCCAGGATGCTGTTGGCCACCTGGGCACGCTGCTGGCTCATGTTCAGCCAGCTGTTGACCAACACCCCCAGGTCTTTTTCCACCAGGCAACTTTCCAGCCACTCTTCCCCAAGCTTGTAGAGTCCTTAAGGTCAAACTCCTTTCTGTGGGCACTTGCATGCAAGGTGGCACAAGCAGTGCCCACAGTGGCTCTTACAGAGTTTATTCTAAAAAGACAGAGTAGCAGACAATATAGATGTGCCAAGAATCCAGCTGAACCTTTGACAGCAGCTTGCTATTCAGTCCTCCAGAAGACCAAAGTGCTCAAGAGCTCAATACGAGCTAGGAATCAGGAACAGCTTTAGTCATGGACACCACATGTATTAAACAAAACACCTCTCACAAATTTATTGAACAAGAGACACGGTCTTGCAGAATTCTCACATAGACATTTGGAATACTGCACCATAAAGAGCTTAAAATCCTTATAGCAGATATGTGCAGCAGAGTACTAGGGCTTTGGGGTATCAGAGAATAATCAAAATCCCAAATCATACTAATCATAAGCCCTCCAAGCACCAAAGAAACCAACACAGTGAGAAGCAGAGTTTGCCTTCTTAAGGAACAGCAAGGCAAATAGTTCTCACCAAGCCTCAAGTGGCAACCGGTACTTCCAAAAAGATCAAGCAGTAAAAGATAACTCACCACAGACAGACACTGCTGGCATGCAGCACCATGTTGTGCCCAAGAAGTTCACTGTCACTGAGGATACACGAAACTCCATTTTAGCCAAGGCAAAAGTTGCACTAGCCATAAACTTCAAGAACACTGTCACAGCCTTGAGTAAACAGGGCTTGTCCTTCCACAGGTGGTATTAATACCCATCAGAAGAGCCGCAGACCTGAGTGACAATCACTGCTGGCCTATAGAAACCCCTAGTAGCTAATTATCATTACTGTTCCCTGGACCTAGGAATTCTGCACCACTTGTGGTGCTCCCAGGTGCCCGCTCTGCCTATTCAGGACACTTTTCCAGATCACTAGTAGTAAACCCAGCAGTGGGTTTGGATGCTCTTATTGTCCAAAGCACCCGAAGTAGCGAGAGGCTACAGCCAAGTAGCATGCAGAGGGTGACCTGGAGGCTGGACTGCAAGCCTTGGTATCTCAAAGACTGCAAACATAAAATGCTGTGATAGAACAAGGGGTAATGGTTTTAAACTAAAAGAGGATTTAGACTAGATATAAAGAAGAAATTCTTCAATGTGGGTGGTGAGGCGCTGGAACAGGATGCCCAGAGAGGTGGTGGATGAATGGCCCATCCCTGGAAAT
Organism: Pampusana beccarii; assembly: GCA_013399365.1. Taxonomy (NCBI): domain Eukaryota; kingdom Metazoa; phylum Chordata; class Aves; order Columbiformes; family Columbidae; genus Pampusana; species Pampusana beccarii. The sequence continues at coordinate 101,595 of VWYH01009982.1, forward strand.
ATTCAAGGTCGGACTGGACGGGGCTCTGAGCAACCTGGTGTAGTGGAAGATGTCCCCGCTCATTGCACAGGAGATAGACCGGACCATCTTTAAAAGTCCCTTCCCAACCCAAACTAGTCTATGATTCCATGGTTCCAAATTATGACCCTGAGTAAAAGGACAGTCTGTCTATCTGCCTTTGCAGCACACCTTAGAATTAGCTTGCAGAAAGGAAAGCAGCATTTTGAGTATTCTTTACTCAAGTCGTGTTCCTCTCCCCTTGGAAAGAAGCACAGAAAGAAAAGTAGCGTCATAGTTATTAGAATATCATGATCCCTTTGGGAATGACATTTTGTTAGATGTACACAAATAACATCTGATCTTGCAGGAGTAAACGGAAGTAATCCCACAATGGCAATTAAATCAAAATATCATTTTATTGATCTCAGAATATAGTGCTTCTCAGCTGCTAAATAAAATTGGAATCATTAATAAAAGTAAATGCTGTGCTCTTCCAATGAGTATATAGCAATGAGAAATGTGCTATATGAGCCAATTTGCTCCTAAACTGATTCAGAGATGACATTTGTATGCCAAAGCAGCTTTTTAAATTAAAAAAAAAAGAAAAAAGTGCAGTTAATTTTCACTTGGTTTGACATGTATTTTTAATATTGGAACTCTATGTTTTATTTATGTCATAAAAATGCTTTTCACTTTATTCATTTGTTTGTTTTGCAGAGTGCATCTAACTTGGATAAAAATACAACCAAAGCTGAGAGTGCGTGGCTGTTCAGAATATGGTATGGCTTTGACCGCAAGTATCCTTTTCTGTTAAGCCATAGATCAGGACTGTCAAACTCATTTTCACCAGGGACCACATCAGCCTCACGGTTGCCTTCAAAGAGCCGAAGGTAATTTTCAGACTGTGTAAATGTAGGAATAGTTACATTTATTCAGTCCTAAAATTACCTTCAGCCCTCTGAGGGCAACCGCGAGGCTGATGTGGCCCCGGTCAAAATGAGTTTGACACTCCTGCCATAGATGGTAGTTGCATTACAACTAGCACCTTTAAAATATTTAAGAATCAAAAAAAAAAAATTACACTTTTAAAAACAAAAGCATAATTTAATGTATTTAGTAAAGAAGAAATATTGTAAGTTCAAAGAAACAGAAGGTCTAGAGAAGCTGGGCAGTGCAGTAGTAAGTACATTCCTGATTGAGGCTATGGGGAACGCGAGCAAGCTAAGAAGCTCCACTCTACAGTAGTATATAGACAATAGCTTTAAATAAATTAACCTTTTTAAATTCCAGGATAAAACTAATCCAATTATTAATCAGGTGGGGTGTAAATTCTGTGTTTGGGAAACCAGGAACTTGGAGACTGAAGCAGCCCAATGGCTGCTGCCTGCGCACATATTCAGAAAGCAGTAGCTACCCAAGAGAAAGTAAAAATAAGATAACCCTGTTTTCCCCACACCTCTTACAACAGAGAAAGATGCACCCATTGTGAAGATGCAGCTTCCAGGACTCCCCTGGAGCTCATGCTTCCTCTTCCATGGATTCTTGAGCCTTTGTGCTTTTATTCTCATTCTTCCTGAAGCACATGTGGTAGAGATCTTGGACATGGGTGTCTAATGCTTTATTCTAGAAAGCCTGGTTTCCACATCTTTTGCATTTCAAGAAAGTATTTTAAGTGATTTTTTAAATATTCTTAGAAAGAACATTCTCCCCAAGCCAAGGTAGAACACGCACCCTTTGACATCCGTGCTGTCACTAATGCCTGTGCAAAGATGGTAAAACTGCCATTCTAATTTATTGCCATTTTAAACTGACTCTGCAAAAGCTTTGCATAGCTATCAGTGAGATCCCACAATAACCATCGTGCCCTAAGCCTTTAACAAAGATATAAAATGAACATAAGAGAAGCCCATCTGCTGATCTCCATGCATAGTGGCTCAAGAGCTAAACAGGCAAAGCTCTACCAGTAGGCTCCGTTATTCAATAGCACATCTCTTGGGCCATTACCCTGCACTACTGAGTAGAGATTAATGCTCCGGCTACATGTATGTTTTTCTGACACCAGCTGCAGCAAACTAGGATGAAATATTTTGGCTGATAAAATTGTAACTCTTCGGGAATGCCGCGTCCTTAGAGAATTCAAGTGAAGTTATCCTTCAGAGACTTCTGATGGAAAAAACATCTTTTTGGTTAAGAATGAATGTATTGCCCTAATTAATCTACCAGACTAGTTTTAAGGGCCAAAAAGCACTTAGTATTAAAATGTTTCCCTATGACAACTCCTCAAGAATGCTTTGAAATAGTAGGTGAATGCCGTATATAAATAGGGAACGTGTTTAAATGTTGATGCTGAGTACCAGCATAACTGGCTTTAACTGCCACTCAGCCCCACTTTTTCAGAAGGAATAGCCTGTGGTTGTGGTATCTTAGAAACTGTAAGTCAGAAGGAACAGATTAATAAGGAAAAAAAATATTCTCTGAGAAGAACAGGGGGGAAAGAAAATAAAAAGGAAAAGGAAAAAATGTGGAAGGAAAGAACAGGACAGACACAAGTTGGAAAAAAAAAAGATACATGAAAGGGACAACAAGAGTCAAGCAAGAAAACAAGGGACAGAGGCAGAAGAGGGAGAGAAATCAATATGAAGAAGTCAGAGTACATGCAAAATGAAAGGACTGTAGAATGCACCAGAAGTGCCTCTTCTCAGAGGTTATTCTTTATGGTAGAAATCTTGAAATATGACCATCTGATGTTTTACGCTAGAAAGTCTGGTTTCTGTGTCTTCTGCATTTCAAGAAAATATTTTAAGTGATTTTTTAAAATATTCTTTAAAAGAAAAAAATTATTGTGTCAATCTCTCTTTCAGCCAAATCATAATCTTTCTTTATAATTCAGATTTTCAGATATTATGTCCCTGTCATTATCCTAAAATATATTTTTATTACAAATAATACTTCTACATTTTACTAATCCTGAAAATATATAACCATATACCTGCACAGAATAATGGTTCAGCCCACCAATGCTGTGACTCACAGCTCTGAGCATTTCTTTGGTGTGACTATTTCTGAAATACATTCTTTTCAGGGAGGGAAATTATCCACCCAAACTTTCTTTTGCTTTTCCCTGCCTCATGTTACAAATCTGCACTGCTAAACTTTGAAGAAGAAATTGTCATGCAGCACAGTATTTATGCCCAATAAAAGATTGCATACAAGATTTTAATAAAGTTTTCAAAGAAAAAATACAGCAAAATAATAATCTGGTTATATATTTTAAAACCATAAAAAACTGTGACAAATCTATAGTTTGACATTTGCTCTTTGGCATTAATACAAATCTACCCACTCTTCTGGCAATACCATCTCTGCCTATTTATTTCACAAGGGAAAAGCAAAAGGGAAGAAATATCACTGAGGAAATGAAAAAGTTGTACTGTTCCTTGCTGACCTTATGAACGATTTCCACTTAGTTCAGCAGTCATAGGCAATGGCAACGTGCCACGCTAGGGTAGAACTAAACAAAAAAGAGCTTGACGTTCTGTTTGAGAATCAAACTTTATTTTTATTCTGAATGAAACAGTAGGAGCCTGATCCAGGGCCAGCTGGGTTCAAGGCTTGTTTAAGCAAGTATCTCTGCATCAGGTATTGACACCTAAGAAGAACATCCCACCCTCCAAAATCCAGACTAATAAATATTAATACAGGAAAAATAAAAATTAAGAACAGATCATTTAAGTTTTTAGAGCTGTCCTCTTGGATTTTCATCTCAATAATTTAAGCAAGGAAAATGCAAAATAAAATACTTGGTATCTGACAGTGGGTAATTCCAGTAAATTTATTTCAACTCCTTCGTTTTTACAGCTTACAATTCATTACGATTTTAAGCTATAATATCCTACTTAAGGGTAGTGGAAAAGTGATGGAATAAACAAAGATATTTCAATAATTTATCAGGGCCAAAAAACAAGATCTATAATCCAGCACTATATACATGGCTTTCTATTGTTGTTTGTGGGGCTTTTTTTCAAGGCAGATGTAGCCAAGTTTAGCCAACAAATGAATAAGTAGGTAGAAATTTTGTCCTCCGAGGGCAAGAATCTGTGTGTATAAGGGCAGAGTTCAAATAAATGGTGAGCAAAGTTGTCCCATTCCAGAGCATCCCACAACAAAATGATAATTTTGCTCTGGGCTAGCAGCTGTTTGCTTTTAACTCTTCTCAGTCCCAAACCTCTTTAGTTGCTCACTCCAGTTTTCCCTGCCTAGTCCCAAGACATTGTATACCTGACTAGAGTTAGAATTCCTCCTCAACATGGGCTTGTATCCCCAGTTATGGGCTGCCACAAAAAATGAAGATAAAATTAGGATGATAAAAGTGTCTTTCAAACAATCTTCACCTGTTTTTCCAGCTATTTCAGACAAAGTTCCTGCAATCATTTCTGGTTTAACTTGATCTTACACAAGGCTTTTTGTCCGCTAAGTCTTCTCTCTCTGTATTCATATAATTCTCACTTTCTGCTGTGGGGGCATTTTCCCCTCACTGGCTGCTCTGTAGCATCCATCAGGAAGATGACTACACTGTTTGCCCAGCTTCTCACACCATACACTGAGAGGAGAAGGAAGGGTTTGGGATTGCTTCACTAAAACACAAAAGTGCAAAAATAACTGAAAATGAAGAGAAAGAGACCAGCATGTACATGCTAAGATATTTCCACCCATAAATGCTCACTGCGTTCATAAAGAGAAGCCTACGTCATGTTGCAGAATATGTACTATAATAGCACACACTGAAACGTGCATTGAGAAAAAATAGTTACTGCCTAAGAGGAAGACGTGTGCAAGATTACGATAGAAGAGAGCAAGAAGGGAAGGAAGAGGCTCCAAGGCTTCAAATGCACGGTAAGTTTCTTTGAGTACTTAATAAGTGCTAAATGGCAAGACAGAGGCCTTGGGCCCACCTGCAGCCAAGTCTAATCATCTTTTTCCCTTGGCGATGGGGTGAGGATGAGAGTGTGATGTGGTCCTGCAGGAGTAAGCACCGTGAGCAGAGCACTACTGCTGCCCATCTCTGGCAGGGTGAGGGGAAGCACAAGGGATATAACCATTGTCCTTAGCTGGCCAGTGTGGGTGTCACCAGTATTGCAATGACAGGGCTTCTGCACCTTGGTACCACTCCAAGCTACCAAATAGCAACAAAGCTGCCTAACCCGCACAGAGCTTTGCTTTTCGAGCAGTTCATATGCACACTGCCACGAATAGAGTAGAAGAGCTTTATCCTTCTTTACAGATTTCTTTTTCAATGTGAGGAACTAATATTCAGGTGCAATGAACAGAAGCAGGAGGCTGGGACAAAGTGAGCCAATTCTCCATAAAGCAACTTTCTGAAAGTGTTCCTACTTGAACTGCAGTTATCCATCACTCAGATGCATTCCTTTCAGTTTAAAAAAAAAAATAAATAGATTGTTTTTGTCACTTGCACTTACCTGAAATCAATCAGCAGGAAGGAATTGCATTACTTGTAGACTCCAAAAGTTTATCCTCCTTAACTTATCAGGGTAACTATCATTTTATTTCTCCTGTTCTTTGTATGCGGATAAAACAGACATAATGGCTGCCTATTGAGTAAGGCGAGTATTATTCTGTGCCTGTGAGAAAGTGGAAAAGCTACTAAAAGCAAGTGTGTGCTCCAGGGTGAGCTGACAATCAAGGAAAAATACAGCAAGTAATGCAATGTGAGCAAGTTCAGGTGCCACAAACAGTAGAACTGGCCAGCAAGAAAGAGATATCATAGCATAGACATGCCAATAGAGCGCAAGAATCAGTTTTGCAGCTGTTGCAAACAGATCATAATAAAAGCTGAAAGGAAACAAGTCTTAGTAAATGAATCATGGAAGATATCACAACATGAACATGACACAGGAGCAGCTGACTATATCATAAGGCTTCCTCAAACACTGCAAACTTGAGCAGTACAAGGTCCCCAGAAGGTATTTTATTATGGAAACAATTGCCTGAACTTGGCTCAAAACTCATCCAACTCAACAACACACTTCCAAGCATACGATCTAGAAAAACTAATTGTTCTTTTCACAGCACAGATAATCAGTATAGCTGATTTGGTGCTATTTCCCAACGCTTTCCAAGGACGCAAGATTGTTGAAACTCTGCAAATTAACCTAATAAATAAACATGGCTAATGATTAACCAGGATAATAAGTGACCTCAGTTTGTCCTCCATTCACAGAAAGAAAACTGGGTAAATAATTGTTAAACAATTCCACACTGAATATATGAGTAAAATAATTCCATTTATAAATTACTCTCATGTCAATTCTTTGAAAAATTTCATTCATGTCCAGGTATTTTTTACAAGAAAAAAAAAATACTAAAAATGAGTTAAATAACAAGTGTGAATGCAAAGATAAATATAAAAGCTCTACATTAAAAAAAAAATCTGGTTCTTTTACAATAGGACATATAATCCTTTTCACCCTTGCATTGCATAGAGACATATATAAAGATTAATTGTGATAGTTTCTTGATATTTTTATTGCAAAATATAAATATTTGAACCCACCCTTTCCCCATCATCCTGAAGAAAGCAGGGAGCTGCAGGAATTTCGGTTGCACAAAATATAACCAAAAGGAGATAAAGTGTGAAATTTTTACTATTTTGGTTTTATATCCTGACATTAATCGAGTACCTTGCCCCAAAAAAAAAAAAAAAAAAAAAAAAAAAAAAAAAAAAAAAAAAANGAACTGACAAGGGGAAGATAACAGAAAGACCGGGTTCTTTTTCACAGTCTAATTTTATCTCTTATGTCACAAATTAAGTCATTCCAGAAAATGACCCTTTTTTGCCAAAGGTTTTACTTTGCTGGTAGCAAAGCCATTATACCAAATTTCGTGATTCCTTTAAAACCTTCATAGAAGCATACAATGCTTCTACCTTTAAATAAAGAAATACATAGGGGAAATTTACGTGATTTAATTTTTTTAAATCAATATGTAAGCTATTGTCAAATCTTTGTTGTCATCCACCAAAGACATCCTGGGCCAGGTTCTATTTTCTATTCTTCGCATTGAATGGTCATTGATTTTTTTGTTTCGGTTTGGTTTTTTTTTTAAGAGTTTGGCATGGTATCTAATGCAGAACCTGGCTCAGTGTAGAATCACCAGCTTTTCTATTTAACATCATAGCTCATTTGATGTAGCGTACCTTCTGCTCGTGCTGTTCAAGGGGTTCTCTCAATTTCTGACAGCAAGGACCACAACTGAATATAAAGACTGTTTCACAGACTCCAGTGGCCCCAATGTAAACACATGGGTCTTTATACAACTATGTCACTTTCTTTCATGCAAAAATATCTTGAAATGTGTTAAAATCTGCAACAGCTAGAAATGCCAATCCTCATCCCAAAAGGAGCTCTAAAATCTAGAAGTAAAATTGCTCATAGAAGAAATATAACATTTTAATCTTTTCAGTGCAAAATAACTCCAAAGCTTATTTTAAAAATCAAAACTTTCATAAATGTTTCTGATGCTCATCAACTGCATAGGAGTCTGGCAGCCTACCAAGTACGTCAGAAAGTTGACAAAAGGGTAGAGAAGTGGAACTGGAGCCCTAGAAAATCTGGCTTTTGCAGGGCTCTCAGCAGAGCTGTTCATGTGCCTTCCACATGGTTTGCCAGAGCCAGGGGAATTAAGGAGAAAGGGGCAGGGAACAGGCAAAGCTTCTATCTATAACACTGCTGAAACTGCCTTTCTTTTTAGTTTCAGCAAACCTGCACTTTAGACACAGAGATAACACACCTGAAAAAGTTTTGACTGTGTATGATTCGTTCCTGCAGTATGTATAAGTGGCTGGTGTTACAGAATCTCAGTTCTGTGCACAGCACCACTCTGCGCTCCATCCCTGCCTGGGGCTGAGCAGCCAGTCCCCCTGGCATAACACCCCAGAGCTGAAATACCTGAGCTGTTCCTCCCAGATCACCAAGGGCTGTTTCTCACACTCCTGAGCAGAGCAGCAGATGCTCACAAGTCCCACCAAATGCACATAACACTTCATACAAACAAGGCCTCAGTCAGACAATCCAGTTTACAGAACTGGTTTTGGCTTTTCTCCGTGTTATTCTCCAGCTGTAGGAAGCCACCGTATACAGCACTTGCCCATTAAAACTAGACAGCATCAAGATTTACACTTCAGCATAGGAGAATTTCAGTACATACACCACCAAGACAGAACTAAGTACAGAAGAGTCCTCTCATCGGCATATTTTATACAGAGTTGCTGTATTAATAGCTGTTGACCAAGAGCCAAATATTCCAGCATGGACAACTCAAAAAACTGCTACTTTTAAAAAGACACCATCCAGTCCTGCAGCTTACTTGTACCTGTATGGCTGTCTGTTACAGTCCCTGTCAAATCAGAATACAGAACTTGAAGGAGTTGATCTAAAGCCTAGTGAAGTAAATGGACTCTCAGTTTATTGATTTCAACAAATTATAGGTCAAGCCACTGTAGTATCTGATTTTACTGATAAGTATTAATTATTATTCTATGTGACGACTTTTCATTTTCCTTTATTTTTTTCCTCTCCTTCTCACTTTATTATTACAGTGTACTGTAGTCTGAATGTACAAAGAAGCAGAAGCCAAGGCTTGTTTTAGTCCACCCAAGCATGAAATTATAGTTTGTTGGCTCACAACACTTAACAGCACCCAGGAGACCCAACTATGATATAAGAGTACAGGAAGCTTATAACGCAGATTTAATCAAGCATAACTTAAAACCTTCTTTCAAGTCACTTACTACTTCATTTACATCTCTGTATGTGCAAAAAGTTACTTTGAATTACATCTAAAGTGTTTTTAAATGTTCTTCTGCATGCATATCTTTCATTGTTACCTTTCCAGTCACTTAGCACATATTAGAATGCTTAGATGTGCGTGCGGCACATACTGCATATATAATAGCATCTATAAATGGCACTTCTCTTACAGCGGCAATTGTCACAGCAAGATATTTCCAATTATAACATCAGCTAAGCAAGAAAAAAGTAATACTTCCTAGTAAGGGTCTATTATTAACGTTAAATTACAGTGGTATTCCTGTAGAAGCTGTGAGACTAAAGGAATTCAGGATGATTAAGGTTATTACCAGGAACGCCAAAGGGCACGTTAATGATTTTCTATTAGAAAGTATTCTTGAAGTCTTTTACAGAAAGCTAATATCTGGATGCAAAACCCTTAAAGCCATTGACATGGTCCAGTACCTTCAGTAGGTGTGGCTGAGGCTCTCAATACAGGTCCTGTTTAGAAGCTTAATCTGTACTTTGGCATTCTTCCCATTTTAGGTGGTTGCTCTGGAAAAGCACTGTTGGTATCCTTAGTTTGTGCCGGCTGTGATAGTTTTGAGTTGAGTTCAACTACTTCAACACACTAACACAGGCCCACCAATAAGCCTGAAGCAAATGTGTGAAGGAAAAAATTGTCTGTCTCTAATTTTAAGAACACTTTGGCAATCAGTGATTCTAAATAATGCAATTCTTGGCAGCAGAGAAACTCAAGAACTGTTTTTTGTTTTCTGACATAGAAATAGGTGCCTGCTTCACTAGAACACATGCATCATCACGCACTCAAATACATTGTGAATCAACCAGTCTTAGCACCAGTTCTTAATTCAGCACTTTTTCCAAAGGGAATGCTAAGGGAAGGGAGAGAGGATAAATCGGAAGGATGAAAATACTGGTTTAGGGCTGACTTCACATTTGCATGAGGTATTAGAGCACATCATCACATCTTATGAGCTCACTTTAGTAATTGTTAGAGGATGCGAAAGTCCTGAGCAGGGGAGACAAAGGCTGCCTTTCATCTTAAACTCTACTACAAGCTCCAATGGAAGGCAGTTTATAGCACCTACAGAAACAAAGCCTCTTAATTTAGAACAGCAGAGGAACAGGTGGCAGCACAAACATTGTTGGGCACTTCCTTTGTGGCTTGTTCACAACTGCTCATAGGGGTGCACAGATGAAGAGGAATAACAATAGACTATAAAATAATAACTTTGACAAAGTATATATAGATTACCTAAAAAAAAAAAAAAAAAAAAAATCACAAGAGTAACACCAAAATTTTGTGGGTTCGGTGTTGTGGAGCTGCTATTCCAAAAAGCAAAAAATACTGTTGTGAAAGGTTAGAAAATGCATACTTAATTACACTAATGAAAGGGATAACTATTTTGGGTCTGATGATCATGGTCATTTTTTTTTTTTTTAAGTTGTCCTTTTGCTCCTGATGAAAAAAAAAGTCTTAAATGTTTATTTAAAAGTAACTGCAAAAGCTGTATTATTCATGCAGACATTTTTTACAGATTTTTTTTTGACCTTCCGTGTACATACATACTAAAAACATGGTTTTGTGCTATGAATGGTAAAACCTCATTCAAATTCTATAAAGTTCCTAGCCAGTGTTGATGGACTTTGAGTGTTTTGCTGCCTGTTCATTAGAAATTTATAAGGGGTGTTTTATACAATCTGCTAAAAGCAAGCTGGTATTTTTCTGAACGGATTCTTTACCATGTTAGGATACTTTAAATATTTAATTTTGGATGCAGAAGTAGGAAAAACCAGTTGAAAAATGAAATATTTTTCTACACTTTTTGCAATATGGAATTTCTTAAAATAACCCACTGGCATCAACCATAATCTTTACATTTTAAGCAGTAAATTGTTATTTTTTATATCCTTGTTAGCCAAACCTGTTCAGTACTATCTATTTTAAAGGACAAACAGCCCCAGCTTTGCAACATCTATAAATAGTTCAAGAAGAAGTTCCTTCCTTGTTTCATTTTGTGTTTGGTACACTGCTGGACCTGGGGTCTAAATTCAGAGCTGACTTGAACTGCAATTGTTACATCAGTGTAATACCATTAATTTAAGTGCAGTCCATTAGTCTTAGTCTACACCAGTACAAGGGAGGCTGTCATTGCATCCAGCCTTCAGGCTTTCCATTGCACATCTTTGGCTTCAGTGTCTTTAGAGCCTCAGTTGCACTAAGTAAAACAAAGCATCCCTTTTCATGTCCACTGTTTCCCCGAACTACTGGCAAAGAAATTCCCTCCGTTCTACAGTGATTTAATTTGGATTCCTTGAGAAGAAGACATGGAGAACGTGGATTTTTCCGCAGGCATTGCACTACCCTGCTCAGCCTCGGTCCTGAAACCGCTTCTGCTTCCTCGTTCTCCAGTGATCAGCGTCAGGTGGGAAGGGGGAGCACAGAAACCTGATTTACACTTTAACTGTTGGCAGAACACTTAAAACCAGTTTGAGGAATTTTGAATAGTAATGATAAGCCCTAATATTTTCAGTGTGATTAAGATAAGAAATGATAGACCCTTCTTTAACAGGGAAGCGCAGAAATGGTTTTTACTCATAAAAAACCCAGTATGATTTATTCAAAGGTTGAGTCCTCATTAAAGATACAGAATAGTGCATGTCACAAATGGTTAAGGCTTCGAAATGCTTTGTGGATTATTCACTGAAATTTGCATTGCTACGCAGTACAAACTATTTTTGGATTCTGCATAAATGGAATATCTAATATAGAATTACATTATAATGAAATATGCAATAATGCAAGTACCCATAAAGTGCTTTTCATGTACTGCAGGCACCCAAAAGTTTCAAATGCATAAAATATGGTTACACTTGCTGCACAAAAGACTGCATGTCAGGTTCATGCACATTTAATTAAAACTCGGATGTAAAAATACATATATAGTCTGCTAATACATAGTTAAACTGCTCATGATACTCTATATCACGGCCAGTATCAGTGGGAACTGGAGTGAATCAAGATTGGTCTTTAGGGCTTGGTCCTTCTAGCTAAACTAGAGATGTATACTTTGTGCTATGCAGAAAACGCTGTTTGTTAATGATCCATGAAAACGCAGATAAAGCAACTCTGGATCTGATTGTTCCACAGGTTGCTACACAAATTTAAAGAGACAACGTAAAGATGTAGTTCTATGTTTCATTATCTGTGATACTCAATTCAATGATACCTTAAATCTTAAAATTAATGAAAGAATAAAAATATGAAAAAAATAAATGCATACATACATATGTAGTCCATATATAATGTAATAATATTTTTCAACTGTCATTTCCCTTGCTTTCATTCTCACTCACACAGCGGTGCAGCCCCAACAGCAGGATTCTCTAGGGAAAGCATTGCCTCAGCACAGGCGCTCTGGGTCTTGCCTGCAAGGATATTCTTTTGGGAAATAGATGCAGTTGATTCAAACCCTCTTGGGCTGAGAAGAACCAAAAATTCTGGTCTTTCACTTCCCAGCTGAGTGCTTTAACACCTAGGCTATTATGTAAAAAATGGCCAGTAACTCACCTGGTAGCTGAAATTTTCTGGTTGAGTTCACTGCTGTCTCATTGAGTCAGGGATGGTACAAGGACACCTAACTTATCATGCCACTTTAAGAAATAAGGCAGAAATGAAATATTTCCACAACCCTCTCCAAATTACAGTGTCTACCTCTTTGATGCCTCCCTTCCCAGCCCAGGTTGTTTCTTAGCATACACAGATTAGAAACCTGAGGAGATTTGTGGTTAATATTGCAGGTGAGATGTGGTTTATTCTTAATAGTGTGAAATGTCAACTCTGTTCATTTTATTAGACTATGCATCTTCAGCAATATTTCCAACAACATAAAGGATAGCTGAAAACTACATTTTTATTTTAATTTCCTATATAGTAATAAATACATCTACATCTCTCTATTTTTGCTTTAGGCTCTGTTGCTACCCATTCAACAAGACAATCATTTATGGTGGTGTTTTTACTTTTGCACATAGAACAGCTAGATCCTATTTTGTTAAGCATAAATACACGGATGCTTACATTATGAGTACAACTATAGAATTAGCATTATGGTCTTGGACCGCTTTCTCAGTCTTCTTCTGTCTACATACTGACCCCCCTTGCAGAGCACAGAACAATAATTTATGACCTACTCCAATAATACTACACAGTGTTTTCCTAACATTAGATATGTCTGATAAAAATAAACACCTCCTGGATCAAACCTTCGTCCCTCTAGTCCAGACACACAGCAGTTCTTCTCAGAGCGCATAATACCACTTCACACAGTGGGAGTTACAATAGGGGTACTTACTGATTTGATCAGACCAAACTTGACACAAGGCACAAAGAAAGTTTGGGGTGTGATTTCATGCACAGAGTGGTAGGTCCAGTCAAAGCAAATGAGCAAAAATTGTTATGCATTTGCTGGCAAGCAGGCATATGCTTCCTTTGCCTCCACGTGCAAGGTAATTGGAATCCAAAAGCTGCACTGCCCCTGAGAGCAGGGCCAAGCTGGAGTTGCTATCTCCTGGGTGCACGTGGCAGGAATAGACCAAGTAGGTGTGCTACAAAACACAGCTAGGAAGCTGCAGCAAATAGCTACGGATCAGATCAGGGTGGAAGCTCAGGGCAAATGCATCACAAATGCTTTCTCAAGAGTTCCTCATAGGATACACCTGGGACCTGCTCCCATAGCCTGTCCCTCAAAGGTGTGCAGTTCCCCAGGGTGGGGAGGGGAATTCCTGCAGCAGAAGCCTCTGCAAGACCTTGCCCCAAACCCCTCCCTCCGTACAGCTGGGAAGATACACTGTGAGCTTGTCACTGCAGACCGAAAATTTGAGTGGAAAATATCTGAGGTAAATAAAAAGAAAATTCAGATTCTGTAGAGCAGTTCATCAGCTGCAAAGCAAATAGCTATGACTCAGTTTACCACAAACAATAACAGAACAAGAATTAACATTAACAAGCTAATGCTTCATCTGATTGTGAGGGGGGTTTTAATCTTGTTTCTAATTAATTTTGACAGATTGAATTAAAATGCTTATTTGCTTTGCATTTGATGCGCATGGGGCTGGTGCTGACTTCCTCTCATTAGATTACATGCAGTCAGCACCAGCTTTTGTAAGCCCTTTTTCTTTTGGGCACTGTAGAATTAGACCAAGTCCTTATTTCCATTTGTTAAAGATTTTTGATCTATTAAGAGGCTTCTGTCTTTCAGCAAGGTTTTCCTGCTTTTTATTGTTTTGCTTCTAGTTTTTCAGATATAGAAGCTTAACTTGAATATTAATGCATAAGCTCACATTTTGACCATGGAGCCCCCTCGCTATATTCTTTTTTAAAAGCCTTCCTATTTTAGTTCCAGCTGAAGTACCAGAGGAATAGGCCTCTTATCCTTCTCTGTACTTTCTGTCAAAACACTTGCAAGAAACATTTTTGAGACACTTCAGCTGGAATTAACAAGAGAAGACTGATTTCCTAAGATATGCATTCCTTCCTCTGACAGAGTCAAGGAGACAGCCTGCTTCAGGAGACAAATGACTTTTCTTGCATTATTTTCTCCTTCTGATATATGAACCATTCTCATTATCATTAATTTGGATTCTAGTTGCTTACAGAGGTGGGTGTGAGCTACTCAGCAATGAACATTTTTTAGAGCTACTGTGTGCAAAACTGCAACTATCAAACAGTGCTCAAGACTAATTCTAAAGAGCTAGAATCTACCACACACAGTCAGGAGATTGTTGGATTCTTATGTTTCTGTACTCTATATCTTAATACCTGCATTTCTGATGACTGCGGCTAGAATGCACACTTTTCAGGGAGATTAAAGCAAAGGAGGAAAGAAAAATCTAGCAACAAATTTCACAGTGCATAAAAGAGGGCTTGGAATATCAGAGGTGTAACGATTCTGTGCAGAATTTCAGCTGGTCCCCTTAAACTGTGCATCAAGCTGTGTTATTTGAGCATAGAGGTGACTTTCGTTTTGTGGTTATGCTGCCTATTTCGTGTTTTATTTTAAAACTACAGTTACACAAATTGTTGTGAAAATAGCATACAGGAAAAGTATATAGATGTATTACATGCGAAAATAGCACACGCATTCACTGCTGCCTTGTATTAGTGTCAATAAAACAGCAAACAAGCCAATGCAGAAGTAAATCCAAAATAAGGCCCTTGGAATAAATGGAATTGATATGACTCTTGACATAACTTAGCTCTTGCTCCAAGCACTAAATCCAGCACAGATGGAATCAGTTATTCAGCATTAGCACCCCTGTAACTGAGGGCAGAATTCTCCTTGATGATTCTTTCCTGTTGTTTCACTGGCTTGTGCAAACTGCTGTAATGGTGGTGCCAGGCAAGAAGAGCCAGTCTCGAAGGGTGCTTGGGCAGCATCCACTTCAGTGTCTATCAGTAACTGCCACTAAGTGCGAACAACAGCCAAGGTTCCACGTACCCTGTGCACTGACAAGTGCAGGGGTAGGTACCTGAGCTGGCCGGTGTGCAAGATCTTGCTCCTTCTTCACATGCAGATGCTGAAAAATACACTCCAAATTCCCTTTGCCCCAGGACACAATAGAAATCAGGGAAATTAAGTTTAAATGAGCTCTTCTGGAACTAAAATAACTAAAAATGGTGTTTGCAGTCCATTCCTACTGAAGGCTGAGATGCTTTTCAACTGTCTGCTGTGAAAGCCAGAGAAAAACCTGAGCTGAGCGCAAGGAACCTGAAAGCACCAGCACAGCCGCTGTGCACTGCCATCCTTCCCTACAGAGCCGTGTGGAGTAGGGCACAGCCTCCATGCGTGCCTTCTCACAGTGCAAGGACCATCTTCAAGATCTGTAGCCCAAGTAAATGGCTACACGATGCAAGATGCTCTCATAAGAATATGCCAAGTTTTTAACCTATTATACATGCACTGTTTATGAGCTGCGCATCTGTGTATGCACAAGCAGAACAGAGAGCAGGGAAGACAAGGGGACCAGGCAGATATTAAGGAGAGGGGCATTTCATCCAAGTGTATGTAAAACATATGTAATCAGTAAGAATATAAGTAAAAACTTCACTCGGCTTCAGTATTCCATTAAGATCCCTACATTATTAATAATATCACAATAAAATCTAAGGCAAATTATTACAGATATATTAGGCGGGAAAAAAAGGCAGCCTACATTTAAAGCTGTATTTGTTCATTTATATTTGCTCTAGTCACAGATATGATGGCATTTTAAAATAATGACCCAACTCTCTCTTTCTGAGATGCTAGACCATGCTAATTTGCAGCAATTGGGAAGCTGAGGACATTTATGGCTTCAAACTTAACCTGCAAATTACAAGCCAAGACCAACCAATGCAACAATACAAAGACAAGGTTATACATAAACTGTGAGATAAGAACAGCCACCTTTCAGCAGAAAGTTAATTCTAGAGCCTTCCTATCGCTGCTTCCAAATGAAGAGGACATTTGTCAGTTGGAAGTAAACAGCTGATTGTGATTTGTAGATCTGCATAAAAGCTATGAATCATGGATCAAGCTTTGAAAAATCATTAACCATCATTTCACTTTTTTATCCTTCCCATGCTAGCATTTACAGAATGGAAGTTAACCTCTTCCAGTTCTCTCAGGTGCTGAGGGGACTAGTTTGCTCTCCTGCTAAGGAATATATTTAAATAAATCTTCAACTCCAATCACCATATGTTACTATCAGCACTATATTTTTGTCAAAATTCTTTAGTGTTGCTCTGCACAGGAGCTATGAGAGTTAGTGACTGGTAAGGAGTTAGTATTTAGGTTTTCCTTTCAAGCTCTTTCATCCTCAGTAAAGCACTGTACCCCTTCATTTCTCCAGCTCTTACTCCACTTATGTCAGTCCAGTTGTGATTAGTTTCCCTATGTTTTTCTGTCTTTCATCTGATTCTGAAAGGCCCTTAAATCTGTAGCTCAGCTCAAGTGGAAATTTCCAATAGACCCTGATGTTCTTATGTTAGAACTGTTAGTTTTCCTTCTTGCTTTTTGATTTTTTTTTTTCCCCTAAATCTTATTTGTAGGTGTTGGGTGGGTTGGTTTGGATTGATTGGTTGGTTGTTTTGGTTTTAAAAAAAAAAAACAACAAAGACTATGGTTACTGGTAAGAAATTCTGCTAAACATACTATTGCATTTGGGACAGGTCACCTGTTTAGCTAAATGCAGCAAAAAAAATTAGTAGCAACAGATCAGATGAAAAGTTGATAATTTGTTTTGCTATCTCATAAGACCTAGGTTTGTTTGTGCACATTGTAGTGAGGATGTGCACACCCTCTATCTTACAGAATGCCGGTGGCATGCTGAAATAACTTTTATTAGTGGTATCATAAGTAGTATAGAACCTGAAAAATCAGAATACATCTCATTATTTGGCAAGATGTACTTTTGGCGTACACAACAGAACAAGGGGAAGCTGCAGTAAATCTATGAAGGCAGATATATGCTCTCCATATCATGAAACTCTGGTCAATCATGGTAACTGTAACAGAATTTGGAAACTGAAATGAGGCTTCACTGGGAAGAGATGAGAAAAATAATCATGGCACCTACCGAAGGTCAGAAAAGTCAAGAGGGCACAAACTTCTGGGCCATTTATATCCCTCTATATCTGTAGACAATTAAAAAAAAAAAAGCTGCTTTGTAAGTAGACTGTTTTGAGCTGTCGTTCTACCGTGCACAAGCACTTATCTAATATTCTATAGTTGTAGTAGGCTTCCAATAAATACTAATCCTCTAGGAGCATACTTACAACACCCATCACCTTTTCAGAATCCTTCAGGCCTAGAGAATCTGACCGTAGGTTAATTAATAAATTGCCACTAAAACTGACCGAGATTGCAATACAACTCCTTGGTACCATACCTAATGTTCTCAGTCTCCATAAAACTCTTTCAGCCACTGTCTATGTGCAGTATTTTTTTTTCTGAAAAGTCTGAAAGGAATCTAATAAAACCTGAAGAGTTGAAACTTTCATAGACATCATAAGTCATGCTTCTTTAGTATAATGGTTATAAAACATTTGTGAGATCTTTTCCTTTGCACCACCCTATAGAGCTTTTGATTGATCTAAATTGTGGCATGTCAACCATTATTTAATAATACCACCTGCATAGAAGAACCAGTATTTTTATGACCTCCAATCTGTAAGTTAGAAGATCTTTATTTCCATGTTATTTCCATAGATTGACTTTTTTAATTGAAATAATCCATTTTCTGAGTCAAACCATAAGTATGGCATTTTCAGACTTTAAAGATGCCTCAAAACTGGTTTCAAGAGGTACCTGCAACTTTTACCATAGATACACACATAGTGCAATCTTTATTTTTAAACTTGATATGTACTTGTGTGCTAAATGACATTAATTAGATAAATGTAAAAACCAAGCACAGCCTTTTTCATAGGTATTAGTTAAGCCATATACAATATAACGAAACTCCAAACTGAGGTTTAAAACCTCTCTACTTACTGTGCTAAGGTGATTTCCATAATTACACACAGACTCTAGCACCACTGTAATTATCCCTGTTTTTCCCCACAAGGACCAATTACTGCCTTTTGAACTGGTCCATAAGGGGAGAAACACAGGATCACATATTTAAATGTAGCTGTCCACTTTGAGCCTGGAAATTGCAAGCCAGCAAACTTGTGATTCAGAGAAAGCTGCTGTGGTATTTTCTCCAGTACCTGGAGAAATCTCTGCAGCAGAAAATAGAGTGCCTTTGTCTGCAGTGATAGTTCTGATATGGCAAGAAAAGGAGAAGTGCTGCCCACTGCTGCATTAACAAAATTGCTTCTTGGTCTTCTGTGAAACCCCAAAGTAGCTGAAATCCTTGCCTTTTTTTTTTTTTATTAATTCTGACAAAAGCACTGAGTTGACCTCCATTTGCAAATCAGCAATTCATTGCTGCACACAATTAGTAGCTTATATTTTGCTTAGACTTTTGAAAGATGTTGTTCTTCACAATTCAAGTGCAAGTCTCCAGGCTACTCATTCTTCACTTACATATACTACCAGCACAGCCACTGCTTAGAACATTGTAAACCATGATACCAACAGGCTGTGACTAACAGTCACTGCAGAAGGCAATATTGACAGCCTTGTGTCAATAGAAGCCTATTTTCTGCTTGTCATAAGCATTTGGTAATGCCCTGTTAATGAAACTTAACTTGCTCTTTATTCCTGACAGATGAGAGCATGTTCTGTATCTCACTAAACCTGACTTAATGACTGGGACAACTCTTGCCTGTTTGCTTCTAGCAGTGCAACGCCTGCCCTGAAAACAGAGTAAATTCCCTGGCAATTGGCCCCCACCAGGCTGTGCTGCTCCTGCTGCTCCATTGGCACCAGAGCCCCAGCTCACGAGCATCACGGCCGCAGGAGCTGCAGTCACACCTCTGACAGCAGGACTAAGTGTCTCATTGAATCTGGAGGATAAGTGACCCCCCCAAAAAAAACAAACCACCAAACAGAAAACAAAAAACCAACACACACCCCACAAACTTCAGCATTTCAGAAACAATGCCCCAGCTCACAGAGCTGACAGCTTTTCAGATATTGAAGTACGTCTCCAGCCTTGGAAGGCAAGAATGGACAAAAGACTGAGGCGATTTTTGTAAAACACGTAGTAAGATCTTTCAGTGCTGAGGGCACAGCAGAACATTTGGGGCAGTGTGTAGGAGGAATGGGGCAGAACAGCGGCGGTGCTCACCCTCTCCCTTCCGCAGCCCCTCTCAGCCCAGCACACCCAGCAGCTCTGCCCTGGGCTGCACACCCCAGAGGCAGCGCATCCCGGGCCCCAGGGCAGGGCTGGAGGAAAACCCACCTCCTGCAGCTGTCAGGAAACAGCTGAGCACTCACAGGGCTCGGAACAGATCACTCCTGTGACAACCGTCACTGTTTGTTCTCCAATGCCACTAATGTGAGCATTGAGTGGCTGAAAGGCACCATTTTTCCTTTTCACTAAAATTAATAATATAAATACATAGGTTTATGGTTGGTTTGTTTGTTTTTCCTTTAGCAATACCTTAATTTTTTCTTACTCTAATGTCCCTCTAAAAGCAACTCTTCCTTTTCTGTGCTTACAAAAGGGTAAAAGTGCCGTTCTTTCTGTGCGAGACCTACTTGGAAGACTGAAATCTCTCCTAAATGTTTTAGATATTGGTCATGACTGGTTCCCACACTACCCATGCTGTGCCATGTGGTATTGGTAGATATCATCCACTCCTGAGAATGAATCACTTTCTGTAATGATTGGCATTTTCACCAATTAACAGTCCTTCCATGAGATGCACATGTCAAAACAGTATGCAAGTTTGTTTTCATGCTGCTGCTACATGTCTTAATTTTGTTAATACTGCACAGACATGAAAACCAAGGATGTCGCACGAATTTTTTTCCCCCCTTAAAAGTGTCTCTAATTTTAAGAGATTAATTTCACAAAACATGCAAAACATTCAAGAACTGCTGAATTACAAATACCTTGAAGTTTTAAGAATAATATTAAGGAAGCCCCTACTTTAGCACCTATTTAAGCATAAAATACACGTTTGCAAGTTAAAGGATCTTAGGCTCTTGTTCCCAGGCTCACAACACTTTCACTGTGTAGCTTCACAGAAGTTGCATGGGCCATGATCAGCACCACTGAAGTCAAGGGGAGCTTTTCCATCCATTTTAATATAATACTCGCAGATTTGCCTACTTTTTTGACCCAATTTTCAAACCAAAGTTCTGTAATGCGTGTATCTGAGTGTGTCAGTACAGGTCTCAAAGCACCTTACAATATTCTTTCAAAATGTCCTGTGATATAAATATTACTGTTCCCTTTTTGCAGCTGAATAAACCACAGCACACAGTAGTTAAGGTACCAGTTGTTGACCCAGTTGACCGTTTTCCACAGTTGCACTAACAATAAATTGCACCTGTAGCTTTGCATTCAAAGGTGATTCACCCTTTTTATGAGGATGAGGATCTTTTTCTTTTCAGATGTTGTGGATACAACAGTACTTGCCAAGAGATGGAAAAATGCTTGTGTTATGGTAGACAGCCTGGAGAGAAAAGACTAGATTGTTTAAAAGTGGTAGAAAGAAAGAAACCAGTAACTTGATAAATCCCTATTTTGCTGTTCCAGCTCTTATCAAAACTTTCTCATCGGATTTGGTGTTGTGAGAGAAGCAAGGCACAAAACCAGCTAGTGAGCATTTCTTATGCTGTTCAGTGTGCTGTCTGCAGGCAGGGTGGCTGTTCTTGCTACAAAAAAATAGGTTGATATTTAGAAGAAATAACAGAACAAGAAGCATGTTTGAGAATTCTGCTTTCGTGCAGATATTATGCAACGGAAGACAAGCAAAAAACCCACATTTCTTTCATAAAGATGAGAATGATGAAAACATGAAAATGCCACAGTTACACAAATGTAACCGTTGTTGCATAAACGCAGAACTGCATACTTATATATATACAAACACATGTTCTGTTCAGTCAAAATAATGCTTTCTTCATAATCCAGAGGAAAAATAGAGGGGAAAAAATAAAGAAAGCAATTGGTGCAGTGAAGTAGGTAGAAGATGATCTTAGTGCCATCAGAATAAGTGGAAATCTTTCCACCAACATCAGTAAAATCAGGATTCCACTGTACATCTGTACTGGATTGAAAGCTCTTCTCTTCGAACACTGACTAACATTGGCAGTGAAATATATTTTAAGTGACAATAAAAGACAACTCTCTAGCAAAGGGGATTCTAAATAAAGGTCAAGAAAAACTGTACATAAGCTCAGGGTCAGGTTTAATGTGGCCTTCTGGACATGAAAATGAGGAATAGTTTCCTATTTGCAGCTAAAAAGTATAAGTTTGGGAAGAGGTCTTCCTTGACCTACTTATATGCAGAAGCCTGATGGTTTCAGACGACTTCCTACTAGGAAGAAAGCTAATAGCATCTCTCCTTTCCAGAATGCACGAAGATCTATATTCTTCTTCTCCTATCCACCACAAATACAAAATACATTTTAATGTTATGCAAAGAAACACTTTACAATGACTAAAATATATAGATTCCCCAAAACTGACATAACCGTTTGATTTACTGTTTGAAAATTCATTGTAGACTTTTTTCCTTTCCATAGATTATTACATTTTTCTTCTCAGCCTTCTTTCCCTGTAAGGGGCGGGGGGGAAGTCTATGTTTTCTGAGGGGAATGATTCACTGGTTTCTGCAGCTGGAGTGCCAACCTTGGCTATTCTTGAAAAACCTAGAGGAGCATATATGGCTACTTGAGAGGTGCCACACATTTCTTTCACTTCAGCTCTTATCAGGTGGTATTCTTTACCTTCACAGTAATCTAATTTAGGGGAAATAGTTCTAAAGTACCCCAAGGTGGTAAAAATGAGACTAAAATGCTTCTTACATTGTTCAAATGACTGAAAATATTGACTATGTTTTGTCTTTACTAGCTGACAACTTCTTTAACAGATTAAAGATTGTGCAGAATACTGCTCTTGAGAATCTGTTTATCCCACATCTCAAACTGCCACAGAGAGGCTCCATAGATTAACTGGCTAGATCCAAGCCCTGTTCTTAACTGGCATCCCTAGACTTAGAAGAAATTCTAAAGAGTGTGGCACAGCCCTATATTTTACTTCTTTTAATCTGCATTTTATAAAATTTTCTCTGTTTTCTGTTTTGTTATCTCTGAGTCTTGTCACAAAAACTGTATGTTTACCAGTAGGGTGATATACCTATAAAGGGTGACATTCATGTATCTTTTATCATAGGCTAGATTTAGTTCTCTTATCTTGAAGTTTTTGGTGTAGCTCTGAATTTCAACAAAAATCATAATGAGAATCTCAGATTGAGTGATGTCGTCCTCATCTGCCCTTTTATTTGTCATATTTCTGTGAAGCAGATAATACTGTCTGCCAATCTAAAACAAACTACCATCAGCAATGTTCATCTAGTAACCTTTACCAAGGAGATCAGGAAGACTTTCTTGAAGACAAGTTGTTTTTCTTTTAAGTTTCCTAAGGACACTGTGTCCTTATACCACACCATGATGGCACATCTGTAGCTGCAGTAATATCTCTCATAGACAGAGAAATGAGCTTCTGTTACTTTGACAGATGTGAAAGACACCCATGTCATGAACTTCAGAACAGAGGATGGTGAAGTAGTATCATTCCACATGAAGAATCAAGCAATCATTTTCCTTTAAAAACATTTTTTTATGAAGATGTAGATAAAGCACTGTAGTAATTTAGTGTCTCTATCGAGTAGAAGTATTTAAAGGTTCCTCATAGGAGAACCAGAACGTGTCTCAAATACCATTGAATTCCATGATGAACGCATAACACTAGATAAAAAATTTATACTGGCTAATGCACAAATTATTTAGTCCCTAATATTAAATCTCATGCCTGATACAAGCTAGAATGAATGATAAAATAGATCCTCATGCTTTACTCACTGTAGTAACTGCCAACATGAGGAAATTTTTTCCTCAATGGAGAATGTGATTTCCACAGAGCAGCAGATTACTAAACGTTTCAGGTCACAACTAAAGAGTAGTTTAGTTTCAAGAGTAGAAACTGGAATGTTCTTTGGACAGATATCAAGTAAGGCCATCAGTTCTTTTCTAAAAGCTAGAGTAAATTATAACTAATCCACAAAACCAACCTATATTCAGTACTATACAAGAAATTTGCATTGTAATCCACAAACCTAATTCAATCATAGTGTTCAGTTGACATAGAAAAGCATAGAGCAAAAACATCAAAAATCAAAGCTCGGGCTTAGTAATCACGGAGACCAAACGTTATAGTTATTTTTAAAGTATTTACAGGTTTAGATACAAAGAAAAGTGAAAATATTCTAAGACGGCTGTTACTGATGCCGAGTTACAACGTAGAATATTAAACACGGAAGTTTTCATTTTAATTCTGGATGTGAAAAGAAAAAAATCAGATATTACCTGTATGTTAACAATGGAGTCATGGGGGAGGAGAAAGAAACCTGGAACAGAAGCTATAAAAGGCAAAAGACTAGTGAAGACCACTGACGTGTCCCACACTACCAGCTGTCTCCTTTCCAGCTCATCCACTTGGGGCGATTGTCTTTCCACAGCCCTGGCTACGGGGGAGAAGGGTCCTGAGCAGAGGAAGCACACGACACTTAGTAGCAAAGGAATAGTGCAAGAAAACTTAAGAACAAACATTTTGGGAGGACAGGTATCCGATTTTTTTTTTTAAGTGGCAGAGCACTATTGCACCTCTTTAATGAGATACCAAATAAAGCATGATTATTTTGCCTAGTGTTTTAAAGTGACAATAAGACTGAACAAAAATAGTTCCAACAGCAGAAGTGCCTAATATGGGTAAAGCCTAGTTGTTAGGCTATTCTTTTTTCCAAAATACTCATTTAGTGATGTTCTTTTCTGTATCTATTCACTATAAACACCTTTTTTACTGACCGCCAGCCTGTTTTTTCAGTGTCCAGCTTCAAACACATAGAGGATGTGTCTATCTGGATACTAAAACAAAATCAGTTATAACCTTGAAAAAGGGCCAACTTTAGTAGAAAATACTATGTCCCACACACCTGGCTTTTTCAGTACAGGAAATCCTTAGTGTGACTAGACAATAATCTTCTGGATAAGCATCTAAGCCTGCAGAAAAGTACTGCATCTCTCAGCACTGGACTGTGCTGCATTTGGAAGCAGAAAGGACCAGCCCAAAGTGGTATTTTTCACAGTAAACAGTCTTCTTGACTAACTAGTGCAAATGAAAATCCATAAATTATTCTTCCACTTTGCAGGAAGATGTCCCAAACAGACTAATTCTAACATAATTTTTAGATTTAGAAAAATACATCTCACTTTTCTATTTCCTCTTTAGTCTGTCACCCAAGGATATCAATTACTTGTTGCTTTTTAGTGTATTGACTTGATTTGCATAGATTTTTCATGCGAGTTACAACTTCTATTATTGTGCTTCACTGTGTAAATAATTTTCTCAAATGGTTGCAGTGCTGAGCTAAAATAAAACATATATTAGACTTCTGGTATATTTAGGGCTCTAATCTTGTTTCATATAGCTGCAGCATAATTCATAGGATAAAGCCAAAGGGAAAAAAAAAAGCATTGAATTCAAGGACACTTTCAGTATACTCATCTAAATGTACAAGGGCATAAGCAGCAGCATAGAGAGTCCTATAATTCCCAGAAAATTGTCCAAAACAAGTTAAAAGCTCCTGAGCTTTTCGCATATGTTGTTGCTTATCAACCTAAATGACAGACATGATGCTCTCCCCTTGTGAGCTATCCCCAGAGGCACCTATGTTTTGTGGTGGCTAAACTTCTGCCCCCGATGTCTGTATTTCCAGCAGTGGGCAAAGCATGGGACACAACTCTAACTGCTGCTGCCATCCTAGAGCACGACTCGCAACCCAGCATCCTCTGCCTGTGTTCCCAGCCTGTTCTGTTGTTCAGGCATACACAGAAGATGGCAAGGCCACCTAAGTACAGCTTTTCCCCATCCCAGCAGAACTCGCTGGCTGTGTAAGGTGTAGAGCACCACATGTTTGCAGCAGAGACTGAATCTCATTTTTGAAAAAATTCTAGAAATCCCTTCAGGTGCAGATCTCTCTCAGTTTCTCCCATTACAGCTACTTTATCTTGTCTAAGTAATCAAATGAGAAAAATGGTCTCTAAAGCCTATCTGTGTCTCATGTGAGGAAAACTGAGGCTCAAAACCGTGTCTAATGGGCTAATACTAATAAATCCTAGGTAGAACACAGAGTCAGAATGCTACGAACTCCCAGCTTTGGATCAGCTTGCAGCTCTGAATCAGGCAGAGTAAATCTGAACCAAGCCTTTTGAATGTGCTCCAGCCCCCAGGCCATCAGGTGTCTGCAGTTATGGGGAGGAGGCTTTATTTTCACAGAGGATGTCTAACCCCAGATTCCAGTTCCAGATCCCAAGAGGAGACAGATCTCCTGATGGGAGTGCCTGCCAGAGCAGAGAATTCGACAGGGAGAGGTACTTGTGCTTCCCACCCTCCCTCAGCATCTCCTTCCTCCGCATCTTCAGTGGACTCCCACTCATCTGGACTCTAAAGTCTCTTTATGCATAAGTCTTATTACTACCGAGCCTAAAGCTCATGATTCCAGCAGGCACTTCAATATCCTGGTGCTAGGTCATGCAGTGCTGAGTGTTACAACACCCCAGTGCCCCAAAGAACCAGTTTCAGAATCAGTTTTGATAAGGACTTCATAGTACCTCAGCAGATGCAGTTGTGTAACTCCTGTGCATGCTAGTGGCACCTACACAAATGAGCAGTGTCACATAATTTGGTGAGAAAATGGATTATCAGCAGGGGCTATAGAACCGAATCTCTTGACCTATTATTATAACAAAATATCATAGCTATACGTAAATCTTCATTAACATTTTAAAAAATATTATTAATTACCACCACACTTGGTTTACAGCTGATTATGAAAATGAGTTACTTGCTTTTCTGTTCTCAAAAGAGATGTTTCCAGCCCAGGCAGTGGCACAGGGTATTCCTGTTTCAGCACAGAAACTGCTGCCCAGTCACGCCGGCTAGACAGGATGAGAGAAAAGGGAAGCAATCCATCTTCGGAGGACTGTGTTGCATAAGCTTACTAACTATTTTCAGCTGGCAGTTTGTTTTATGTGACTGCTGGTCTGCTAGTGCTACTAGAAAAAAAAACACACCTCTTTCCTCTGTTCTCAGTATTACCCAGTTAGACAGGTTGGAGAACTTATATCCTCTGATCTTTATTCAAAGTCATGCTGGCTCAATAGTGATATTTTAAAACTGACTTTAAGCCATGGAAAACCTTGAGTATACACTTTTAGTGCACCAGATGCACAAGATACCTAATTTATGCTTGAATTACCTGATTTCAGTTTCAGTGGTAGAGCTCTGAATATAAATGTGCCGTAAGCTAACAAATTAAGTAGCAAAACACAGCAAAAAGTCTGAGAATTCTAGTAGTTCTTTGAAGAGATGCCAAAATTTAATAAGACCAACCAAATAACTTTTTTACAAACAAATCAGTTTTTCGAAGGTAACATCTGCGTTGAACTGGCTCCTGGTGTGAATAGATTAATCTGCACACACATGCGAGTATGCTAATGGGGATTCCGTGTCTTCAAATACCCATCAGCATGCTATGCCTTCATCAAAAACTCTAATGTGAACAGGAGTCCAAAAGTTCCTCTCTGAAACAAGTTGGACAACTTCTTACACCTGTTTTGCAAATTGTTCCATATGAATAGTCATATTGATTATGTCCTTAGAATCAAAACCTGAGAATATTACTGTATTTCCAGTGATATTTTTGCAATCTTTCCATGTCTGTAAGCAAAGCTACTTCATTAATCCCTTAATCATATCAATGAAGTTTAATTACCTACACAGAGAATATTTTTAAAAGCTTTTGAGACCAGGTGACATTTGGTCATGTTGGTTGCAAACAAGGCAGGAGTTTACTCCCCTTAAAAAAACTATTTAAAAACCATAAATGTCAGTGGTCCGAAGGATTGAGTGAACTCTGCCTTTAAAACTGAAATATTCTCCCTATGTAGAGGCTGTTAGAGAGGTGTTCATCAATATCTTCTGTCTTTGGACCATGACAGACCATTGTCAAAACCTCTCAAGCGCATCCAGCACCCAACTACAGTCTCATGAGAAGGTACCACACTCAGCTGTGCTAACATGTTATCACACTTGCGTTAACACGTAGAAGCCCTTTGCTTACTTATTTTCTCAGAAATGCGAACAGAGGAGCCAGAAAATCCACCCAAGGCAGACTATTTCCCCCAGCTACAATTTTTTGAATCCTGCCTTCTTGCTAACTCCCCAAGACTTCCTGAACACCAAGACTGTGCAGCACTAGAACTCATGTGACTGCCTCAGCTTATGCAACATCTCATGAATTTAAACCAAATTTCCCACAAAGTGTATGACACAACCTACTTATATCAAACATGCAACAGAAGGTGCATGAAACAACTTGCAAAAAGGATGTTTTATCTTTGTTTTATGAGTTCTTTGAAGAAGCAGAGATCAATACTTTAGTTGGACAGAAATTAGACTTAATACTATGCTATGCACAAGCACAGAGATTAATTAAAAATGAATACTGCCTTTACTCAGCTCAGTCATATAGATTATAAGGAAAATGGTGGGTATAGTATATTGCGTTCTCATTCTATATTTCACAATTGTATTTTGTTTTAGTTTATTTTCTGCAAATTAATTTATTGCCATCACTTTGTAAAACCTTTATGCTTCTTGTAGTTCTTTCCCAGTACAGTTTTCATTAAATTTTGCTCATGATTTGAAGTTATAGTGCCCTTGTAAACTTAACCTTTGCTAACAAAGTTATGAATTATTAATAGCAGTTATTAGTACAGGGGCAGATATGTGAACATTATGTTATTCTGACATTTTCTGGAAGCTGGGCGGGTAAAAGGGAAGCAAGCAGTATTCCTGCACAACCTAGGAAAAGTGTCTGTGTGCACTGGGTCAATCCTCATGAGTTACTCGGCAGCAACAGCTTCACCCTTCAACAACTGCTGCACCAGGAGTGTTGCTGCAGTACTTGACAACAACTGATATGAACTCTCAGTCTCAGCTAACGCCTCCTCCCCAGCATTGCAGCCCTCACATCGCACAAGGTGAAGCACAGAGATTCACCCACTTTGCATGAGATTATAACCGCTGCAGCTGGTCACGCATGTGATGCAGGTGGGGAGCAAGGAGGAAGGGAACGAGACTTGGCCCTTGTGAGAAAATACCCAAGCTCCAACACAACACTGTTAAGGAATTTCCAATTTTAGCCCAAATAAAACTCAGATGAGGAGCAGTGACTGACAGAAACATTCTATAATTCATTGTAGCCAGTTTCAGAATCAGATAATACTCGGTAGTAGGAAGAAAAATCAGTGCATTAACGCCTAAAAGCCAAAGGGAAACTCATTTTGAAGAAATCATTCCTGCATTGGTGAAAGTGGTACTGAATATGAGCAAGCTGAAAGACAACAAAATGAAAAACAAAAATACATTGTTTCTTTATTATTTCTTAGGGTTTGGTTTTTTTAATGTTTTTTCTAGTTTCAATTTTACTCTTTAACTGAACAATGAAAAAATCATGAGTGAGCAGCATTTTAATTTTAAACTTCATTCTATGCCTAAAATTTGGGGTGGGGTGGGAAGAAGTGTGTGTATAAAAATCATGATAGAAAACTCCTGCACAATACAAATGCAAAATCACGTATGCGTATTTTCATTGTTATTTCTAAATTATTTGTTCTCGGAACCTTCAGAAACAAACTGGAGGCTGCACTGTGCTCAACACCACACAGAAACCAAAGAGAAAGCTCCCCTCACCCTACAGGACAACAACCTGCAAGATGCTATAGCATGCAGAGATACAGATAGGAAAAGTTATTAAAAAATTATCAGACAGTATATGACAGGAGAATAGATTTAGGTATTGAAACACTGATAATTAACAATCATTAAATATTATTTGGGCATTTAGGGGTAGGATTTGTTTGATTTAGGGCAGACTGTGGTAGAGATGGGTATCTGTGACATAACAGCAGCATAGTTTTAAGAAAGTATTCTAAGGAACTTTAAACAGTTAAAGTTGTTCTTAAATATTTTTTTAAGAAAACTCAATGGAAGTGTGAGGGGCAACATGAAATAAAGAACATGCTTTCTGGAAAATTTAATAGGTAGATAACGCAAGTTAGGATGCTGACAAATGGAGACAGAAAACTTAATTCTGAGTGAGAGATGGATGATGGGGTGGGGCAAATCCATGAACATTCTCAATCAGAAAATCTGGGAAAGTGGAAAGAGTCCAAAAGGAACAGCAAAAAGGAGGAGGACAGACAATGTACATAAACACCCTTGGGGTTTAGCATGACTAATCATCACCAAGTCTGAAATCTAGTGCGTAAGTCAGACCTGTATAGAAGGATCTCAGTCTTAATAACAGGAGCACAGCAAAACACTTTGCTCTTCTTTTAAAGCTGCAGTCTCACGGTCTCCAATGTTACAAAATATCTCTATTATTGTCATGCAGCCCTTTGTGTATGCAGTGTGCACTATGATACAAAATAATGTTTTTCCACAAACCTCTTTTGTTCACATTTCAGTGATCCGTGCACGTGCTGGTCCTTTTTCCATCCACCTTCCCATTGCAGGACTTCGCTCACCTCCTGATTGTCCCTCCAAACATCAAGAGTGAGTACAAGATGACAAGTAAGCTGATAAGCCTCCTCCCCACCCCCTCCATCTAGCTTGCCTGACAGACACCCAAATGCAAAATTTGTCCAATTACACTATTCATCATCCCTTATTACTACCTCCCAGTCCCTCCAAGGTGACATTTTTATAGTGCAAGCCTAAATGCACATGTACAATAGTTTATCTTGGCATCCAAGAGACAAATATCATTAAGGCAGGTCCAGAACTGGAGGAGAAAAGAAAATCAATCACAAATCTTTCCTAAAACAAGCATCCTTTGGTTATTAAAAAGTGTTCAAAAGGCAAATATTTATATGAGTTCAAATAACTTAGCTACTTTCCTGTTGTCAGAGGGAAGACCATGAAGTAAAACTTACTAACACTTGTAATGAGTGCTACAGGGCCCATTTTTCCTTGAAATAACCTTGTGTTTGATCATTAAGTGGTTTATAACACATACTATTTAGATTACAGCACACTGTCCAGTCTGAGTGAGGTGCTTTAGACAGCACTACACTTCCAAAAAGGAAATCAAAATAATATTAGTACTAGTATTGTATATTTGACTTTTCTACCTTTTCTTAGGCCATCCCATAATGCTATCCCACATACACACACACAGGGGCCTACTGCTAGACCTGAACAGAAAGTCCAACTCTGCAGGTAGAGACCATACAATATAGAGTAAAACAGAATGACTTCATGCAGCAGGGCCACAAATTCTATCCGAGAGTTGGGACCTGTCAGTCTCAATTCCTTAAGGAAATTGAGAAGCATTTTCTGTCGACTGCTGATTCTGGAGACAGAACTTGATGTAGCTCAGCAGGGTATGGCAAAAGACTGAGTTGTCTCAGTTCCTCAGTGATGGAACTGAGATGCAGGCAAATAAGACTACCTGACACACAGCATCTCAAAACGATGCTAGATCTGTTCAAAGTTCTGTCTCATGCTTAAACAAACACAGGAGCCCAATAAACCCATTCAGACAACGTTGCTGCACACAAAATCTGCTGACACCTTTTCTTTCAGAAGAAAAAAATATGAAAAAAAAGCCTAAAAGCCTTGTGCCTGCCTCTTAAGATCATGTTGTAAGGAGTTTCTTTGTCAAAACTATGAGGTCAAAGGAAGGCTCTGCTATTAAACCTTTCTGTGCCTTAAATTCCTTCCACTTCACATGTCACAGGCTCCTTTCAGTTGCTCACCTGACAAGGTTCACAGGAGCATCCCCCAGTGTCCCAGTGTGACATGAGTGGAAATCTGCACTTCTCAGGCACCTTTCTCACGTTGTCAAAGTGCTTTACTATAGGTGACAATCAGCCTGATATTATGAGATAAAAAAACTAGAAATAGAAATAAGGAGGGAATCGTACTATACAAATAATAGGTAACAATCTCTGTACTTGCTGTTCACCAACACAGGGAAGGCTTGCCCTGCCTACACTCAGCTCTGATTTGGAACAAGTGTGTTTGGCAGCAGGAGTGGCTCCATTTCCTTGGCCACCATTTCAGCCCTTGAGCTCCTCCACAAACACCTTGCAAAAAGGATACCTATGAGTCACGTGGCTAATATGTGGCTAATATCAGAGACGAAAGACAGAAAGATATGTGAAACTCTGTGACGTATCAAATATCAGAAACCGGGTCAGCAGACAACCAGGAAGAACGTAGACTTTTTACTTTGCGTCATACAGTTTCCAACACACTTCACTGCCTTGTGAACCATATAAATTCAGATTGAGTTCTCTTTTTATTGTGGCAGACCTGACATCTTGGAAATCATGTGAGGTCACCAAACTGTTTACCACAGGACACCGAAATATCGTCTTTCATAGGATTAGCACAGGGTCACATTACTCCAACAACTGCCTCCAACACTTTAACACATACCATAGTTTCTAGTATCATTCCAGTATTCTTTTTATTACCTTACAAAAATGGTGAAAACCACCAATTTATTATTGAGCATAATCTACAGATTTTTAGCAAACCTGTTTCTCCTCCTGATAGACAGCATCACTGAACAGTTACTTGGCTGGAGGAAGTTTGAAATCTAATGGCCAGCCCTTTCGTTTTTAGTTCCTTTTAAAACACACTTTTCTGGAATTTGTCACATACAATTGCTGATCAGTTATTTATTATTTATTTTCGTCTTCGTCCTGGTAGGAAAAGAGAAATCATTTGCAATACATAAAATATATAACACATAGCTGGTAAATCTTTGTTTAAGTGCCCTGTAAAAATATTTGCAAAGCAGATGAAGGTAAAATAAGGCAGACAGTGTAGCAATTTAGCAGTCTTAATCTGAGACAGCATTTGAAAGGAAGGTGTTTAGATGACAGATTCATATGCTGTGTTTAATGATTTGTCTACTCATCTGCAATAATACCATTAACCTAAACAAACTTGCATGTATTAATTCAGGAGTCAGCAACTAAAGAGGATGAAGAATCAAGTCAAGTATTTTATAGCAACTCAGGAGTTTGTTCCTTAGGGGACAAGCAGATTAGTAAAGGCTGAAAAGTCTCAGAATTTCTTATAGGTCCAAAAAAGTATCTCATACGCAACCCAAGCAAAGAGTATTGATTAGGAAAGTTCAGACATTTGGAAGAAAATTGCTGCAAAAAGCTTAGGTGCTATGCACATAAACCCACATTGACTAAGATTAATGAATCTTTTCTGTGATCCATAAAAAATGTGGAAGCCTGTAAACTCCACATGCTGTGGATCCACTCTCTTACAGAAGAGAACAGCAATCAAACCCAGCAAAAGAGCTCAGAAAGATAACTTCCAGAGCATCTTTAATGCTGCGTTGGCTGTTGGATGTCTAGCTAGCTACTCTAATTTTTCTTGCTGGGAGGCGCATGAAAGTTGCTTCTTTTTGTCTACTGCAGAAGCACATGAACACAAATACTAGGAAACAAAATACAATACATATATTTGCAAACAGGCCAAAGGATTTTAAGCTAAACAGGTCAGCCTTTTACTGAAGGCTCAGATTGTTTCTTAATTCCAAAACAAATTATATATCAAATACCATTCTTCAGTGTGTACACAGAACTTGTTGCCAACAATAGAGAAAGTATTAAAATAGCTGTGTTGGTGTCCAAGTACCACTTATATCACTTAAGAACAAACAGGCTTAATGACCGTGATGGATGAACTCTTACAATAAAGAGGCTGAAGCAAATAATTATGACAAACTAGAGTTCAAATTGCAGTATGATTCCTTTCCCATCAGGCACCTATCTATCACTGCTAATTTCCAACCTCTGTAGCTTGAGTTGACTTCATGAAAAGGATCTAATCTGGGAACATTTATGCCAACAACATTTTTTAGAGGTTTTATTAGAAAGTGCCTCTTACCATCTTCTCAATAGATTGGTTTAGGATTAAGCTGTTTGAGACCCATGATTTCAAAAAGTCAAATGAGCAAAGTTAATTTAAAGAGATGAGTGAAGTGAGATGAGTAAGAGTGAATTTCAAGTTTATTTAGGTTGATGGCATTACTGCAGATAAAGACGAATCATTTTACTCCACATATGAATCTGTCATCTAAACACATTTTCATTTCAAATGCTGTCTCAGATTAAGACTGTCAAAATGTTATACTACCTGCTTTATTTTACCTCTGTCTACTTTGTAAATCAGCTTAACTGATGGTGATATTAAAAGCCTGGCATTCAAACTGGAACTAAGTCACTCCAATGATAGAATACTTTGTGGGGTTTTTTTTTTAAAAAGTAACCCTATTTTAATTCCTTTTGATCCTAATTTCTCCCAGTTTCAGTCTCAAAGATAACTAATACCAAGGTTTTAAAACATAGCCACTTAAATTATCTTATTTCTTGGACAATCACAGAGTGAATTAAAAATAGTTAACATTACAGACCACAATACTCAGAACTATCATGTTCTTTTGAAAATTTGTCTTGCTTATGTATAGTTTGAACTATGGATACAAAAGCCTCTACTTTTCAAATGGTAAATCTTTTTCAAGATATTTTAAAGATACTTTAAATCAGAAACCAAGAGCTGAGTTAATAAATTCTCAGAAATAACAGATTACAACATACCTGTCAAGTAGGTCAAATATCAGATTAGTAACAGTTTTTTATGGAATGACAAACTGAAAAATGCATTTACAAGGCAAGTCACTGGCTGAGCGAGGATTCCCATCTCCCAGGCTCAGGAGAGGTGGTGATTTTGTAAATTTCAAGTAGTATTTGTGGAGCACTGAAATATGGTGCCTGACAGACATGGAAAGTACAATTATACCTTACGAGTATAGTTTCTAATGAAGAGTGTGCAAAGAGCAGCAGTAAGTAACCACTTAGCAAATTTGTCAGAATAAAGTAAGATTAAAACCAAACGTTTAAGAATCAAACTTGAAACACGGGAAGACAGTTATCAAAAGCTTTTAAACAAAGATTTTTTTTACATGCTTTTGCTTTTAAAAACGTGTCACAGGCCTAATGGATTAATTCTATTTCTCCGCTATAAGGTTTGATGGCCCCTTCTGAAGGTAATTTGTGAATATATTTGCACATACATCCACAGGGTTGCCAGCAAGCATAAGTCCATGTTACTCCAGTGGCATTGTCACATAACCAAATCTATAAGTTAGAAGAAACATCCTGAAAAGCTGTTCTTGATATGACAGATCTCCTTGTACCCAAGTAATTTATCTAAGCAATTCTTGAGCAAATTGCATCTGTTTACTGACACTCAAAGCCATGCTACTTTTGCACTGCAACTACTAAGTTCCTCTTGCCTAATAAGATGATGTTATTGGTTATGTAAAAATAAGGACTTGCCAGTAAAGGAGGAAAATGTATTGGGCAAGAATGTTTTGCACTGTGTTCTCGTTTCATTAGCCACAAGGTGCTCGACTGGATTTTATACCACTAAATATCTTCCCTTTCTGTTATTGCTGTCTTCAAGATTCTCTCTTTGCTCAAGTAGAGTAACCAAATCCTCCTCAGTACTGATGACACCATCCTGGTTTTGTTTTGCACCCATTTCTGAAATGTGCCTGTGAACACTATCTCATGCATCATCCTCACTTGTGTACCATCTGGTGCAGCCCAGATGACCTCTGGCCCTTCTTAAACACCCTTTCTAAGATGACCCAAGCTGGTTATATTGGATATTAATGTCTTATTTATCTTCCAGTGCATACTATTCCCTTTGTCTCTCTGATATTTTCACATGAGGCAACGTACCTCATATGCTTTACTTAAACCTACACGTGTATTTGATCTGTTACTCCAACCTTGTCTAGCAAATCAGTTATCTTATCAAAGATAGATACTGGCGTAGTCTGATACGATCAGCTTTTGTTAAAACCATACTGCATTTTATCTGATTTTCCATGTAACTTCATGTCCTTGGATTACCCTTTTCCTTCAAAAGGTGTTCAAAGACTTCACTTAGTACTGAGGTCAGACTTACATAGTGATCCTCAACACAAAATACTTATAATCCTCTGTCCTTGACTACTATCGTAGGTCAGACGAAGCTGTATTTGTATATGTAGTTTGCCTTAGCTGGCCTGGTCAAATATTTTTGCTCAGAACTATTTTCAACAGAATGAAAATGCCCTTGGAAAATTCTGACTTTTCATTGAAGTGTCAGACATCTAAACCTAGAAGCATTTTCATCTGAGAAATCAAAAATATTTCTATTATAAATGTTAATTTGGCATCTCACAGGAATGGTGAGTTTGAGTCCCTCACTCTGATCAAAAAAAAGAGCTTTCCTGGATATGCAATAGTCAAGAATTACTGTGACAGAATCCAGAATAACACACACCATTATGCTCAGATACAGAAAATTAATTTAGGAAGGGGCAGACAGAGAGCTCTTGTGTGTAGTCTAGAGATGTGCATGCCAAAAAACAGCAGAGGGAACTGCTCCAGTTGTGCTCTGGAAGAAAATTATTAGAGGCAAAAAATATATTTTTAGTAAAGTTGCCGTAATCCCTCATCTGGG
The DNA here is from genome assembly GCA_013399365.1 of Pampusana beccarii. Lineage (NCBI taxonomy): Eukaryota > Metazoa > Chordata > Aves > Columbiformes > Columbidae > Pampusana > Pampusana beccarii. The sequence goes on from VWYH01009982.1 coordinate 137,762, forward strand.
TAATGGCAATGTCAATGATCCAAATGGACGAAAAGCAATTGTCCAGAGGGTTCCTTTGGGCTGCTGAAACGAAACTAAGGAAAGGCAACTTTATTTAAGTCTTGTGTGATACTGATACCCACAACTCACCGCACACTAGCAACCAACGACTGCCACGCTATTAAGCCTTGTGGATCAGGAGCTAATCAGGTTTCTGAAGACCATACCTAGTATCTCTCTTGCATCTCACTGACTCCCCAGAAGATAAGCATCTGTCCCTGGGAGAGAAATTATCACAGTTTGAGGCACTGGGAACACCCTGCCCCACCACAGTTTCCTCCACTACTGCTGTTTTTGTGGTCCAGAAATCCCCCACTGATCCCCAACGCACAGAAGCTTCCTCTGGCCACACAGAAAGGAGGGGCAAGCAGCCCTTCTCTGGGAGAAGCAGCAGCTGTGCAGAGTACCAGGGTGGGAACGGGGTAGCACAGGAGTGAGGAGGAAAAAAGAAAAAGATGACACAGCATGGAGACGTGATGATCCCAGCTATCTGAGGTGATATAGGGCCATGCATTAAACTTGTATTATACATAGCACCCCAGCCTGGTAATTTTACTAGTGCTCACCAGTCATTGACATATCATCATGATGTTTGTGAAGACCAAGTCTAGTTAACACAGCTTTAAGTCAGCTTCTGTGACAGCACTGAAGGTATTTTATTGCCTGGGACGTGTATTGTGTGTGACACCTGCAGCAAAATAAGCATTTGACCCTCTGAAAGCTGTCCATCACCTATCATATCCTGGCTGGGATAGTGCTTTCCCCGTGCACCACAAATCCCTCGCTACAGCTTACTAACAACAGTTCTGCAGAGACAAAATCTTTGAGCTGGTATCAATTTCCATGAGATCCTCAGTGTGATTTGGGGATGTTTTTTCCAGAATAAAAGAGAATGGTCAATCTCTGTAATTGTATTCATCTCTGTTGGAGACAGGAGTTTAAAAAAAATTACTTTAAATCTAAATAACTTGCACACAGCAATTTACTAAAGATGCTAAATTAGTTAAGTGTCCTCTGCAGTCTGTTGTTGACAAACTTGAAGCTAATTATTATAATAGAGTACAAAGCCAATACAGTATTGTAAAACTCATTCAAGAACTACAGGTTGGCACAAAGAAAATGAAATACTTATTCCAGTGGTAGAGAACAGAGAGGAGCTCAGATGATGTGCTTCCACTGAATGCTAACAAGCTAAATGAAGCAGAGCTGAGTAACTAGAAAGAGAGGGATTAGCAAGTGTAGTCACATCAGACATAACCTGGGACAACCAGGCACATAACTTTAAAAAAAAACAACCTAAAATATCACATCTTTCTCAGATACTAAGCCAACTATCTTTCCAGAGAGAATTAACTTGAGTGAGCACTTCTATGACTTTTCTAGTGCCAAAGGGCTTCTAAGCTGTTAACTAATTAAATTCCTACAGCTTAAATTTTGGTGTGTACAGGGCCTTTCACATTATCAAGTCTGAACTCCTGGACATCACAGACTCTTAAATTTCATCCTGTATTGATTTCAGAAACTTGTGGCAGCTAAAGGACACCAGGTATTAGGAAGGTATCTGTTCCTCATCAGAAAATACCAGCAGTGGAAAGTTCATTACTTCCCTTAGGAATATTTTGCACTGGATAGTCACTGCTAAAACATCTGGTTTGTGTCTTTTAGCACAGATTTAGATTATCACCTGCATTAGTCTATTTTAAAAATAAACACTCCGGTATCATGTATTTTTTCATGAAAAGGTACTCAAAGAGTTCATTAAGTCGCTATTTTACCTTTTTCTTTATTTTTGGTATTTGGGGGGACGACTGAGGGGGCTCTTTCTTTCTTACACCTTTCCCAACTTTTTGAAAACCACTTTAGAGGATGGACTGCCACACTGGACATGGTATTGCAGCCCCAGACTCACTAGTGTCTAACACAGAAGCACTGGCACACACGCTCTATTCTCTGCTCACTGTTTGCACACATCGGTCTCCTCAAAGTTCAAGAAAAGTGTTGGCATTACAGCCCACAGGCACTGCAGGGAAGTCTGGTGCTTCTTGCTTATTTGTTTTCACAAATGCAATTAGAGAAAATATATTTGAATGAGCTGAACTTACCAGGCAACCAAGGTATGTCTATATGACTGCTCTGCCCTTCCCATGATTTAGTCTGCATCATCCACATGTTTTATCATTAGTGACTTCATTATGGTGAAATTATTGAGTATCAAGTTTTCTTGACCCCTCTCAAACCTCCATTGAATCACTCACCAATTCATGGCAGTTCTCTACTGGCAATCACTATTTCAGGTCTATCAACCAGCCAATTCTTAATCAATTTAGTGCATGTCTTCTCAATACTGTAGCAAACAAATTTTTTATCATAACACCATACCAAATGCCTTAAAGCATATTAAATGCAGGTCATTTTTATCAAACTTGTAACTGCATCTAATGGGTAAAATTAGATATGTCTGATGAGATCCAATTGGTACAGAAACATGTTCAACAGCCTTATGTGTAGGTTAAATAGATGTTATTGCCACTGTGTGGTAGTTCTGCTCTCCCTTGAAAGCCACAAGAAAGAAGTTCCACATAGAGCCTAAACCAGTCCATCTCCAAGGGCTGTATTGCAGAGGCTGGAGAAGCTTTCCAATACCAAACATCGGAACATAAAAGGTTTTTTAAAATTTATGTTATGTGATTTTAAACTGATTTACTAGTGCTGGGCTAGTGTTTTTTGGTTTGTTTTTTTTTAATATATAATTTTTGACAATTCACAATATCAAGCCTGTTTGATGGTCCCCAGATTCCACAATAAGTAGGGTGAAGCTAGATCTAGTCTAGCTTAAAAAAATTCACTGAAAATTTAAATAACGTCTAGTGCAATATAGTAATTTTACATTTTGGCAAACCCAAAATATTTGATGTTTTTCTCCTCCCTATTTCTTTTTCATTTTTTCCTAGAATTTGACTTGCATCTTTTAGGCAGCTCATTTCCTCACACAGTTCCGCAAGGTCTGTATCTTCTAAGAGAATACACTGATGCCAGCCATTTCTGTACTGCAGTGTTACATAAAATTCATTAAATACTCAAAAATATGACTGCTACTGCTAAGATATCCAGTGAGCTTAGCAATATGTTTTAAATATTTTAGGTTTCCACACCTTCTACAAGTTTTTTGGGAGGTTGTGGGGTTTTCAGGGGCTTTTTGTTTGGTTCGTTTTTTAAGGTACCATCGTGAATTTTGACTCAAACTATTAGAGAACAGGCCATACCTCTACACAAAAAAAAGTGACTACATCAGTTTTATATGGGGAAAAAAATAGCTGTGAAAAAAGGAAATAAACTGAGCATAAATTCACACAGAGCTAGGCTTTTGAATACAAATCTAGGTCTAAATCCATTAAAATGTGAAGGTATTTGGAAACAAGCTATTAAAGTGAAATCTGAGTAGCAAACAGTTTTGAAATCAGATCTACATTGGGAGTTGAATGCAGGAGTTGTCAGAGATGGGAAAGGAAAAGCAACGATCTCAACGAATGTGTTTCTTAACCAAATCACATTCACAGAACAGCTACACTTGCTCGTGCACAGTACAGCTGGTTTTGTATTATGAGCAACTCCTGACTGAAACCCCAATAGGTGACCTCTCCATCTGTAATGAAACACAGAGAATGAGAAAACCTCATGCTCATTCACGCTGCACTGTACTTTTCCTCACCTCTATTATTGTCTGTATTTGGGTCAGTGCCAGCATTGGTACATGTAGGCAGTGTATTGTGCCAATAAATGGAAGGGAATGATGCCAAATTAAAACAAAAATATCTTTCATAATCTGTTTCCAGAATCTTTCACAGGAAACATAATGAACTGTCAGGCAAGCTCTAAGAGACTGGCTTAATCTCTCTGAAACTGATACCTGACTAGTACCTGCGACATCTCTAATAACACATGAAAATAATCCATTTAAAATAATTACAAAAGCATTTCATATTTCAGCCAAGCACAGCAATAACAACAATACACAGGTGCAGATTTCCTCACGCTGTGGCAGATCCATTATTTACTACCATGCTGATGGAAGAAATAAAACCCTCCAAATGCATCTTGTGGGTTGTACAGAGAAAAGTGGGGGAATTCCCGCCCAGAGACCTGGCAGCCCCCAGTGCCTTGGCTTGAGCGGCTGGAATTGCGTTACACTATCAGATCACACCTCCTTATCACAGGGTCCATGAGTTCTTCAGGCAATGGCTGCTGCACCTTGAACACCTGTTCTAAGATCATACATCTCTCTGTGTGCCTGGACATGAGTGCTCTACATTTTCATCAAGTTCCCACATTCCTTTAGAAAGACCGTAAAACAGAAGGAAAGCTTAGAAATTCTCATTGCAGCTTCTCACCTTCAAATCTTCACTTTACCAAAAATTACCTTATTTTTCCACCTTTGCCCAACTATATTTCTAACCAAACAACAAAAGTCACTTGTCACACTTGCAAAAAAACCCAAAAAACAACACCAAAACAAAAAAACAATTCTTTTTCCCACACCACCCACCCACTGCCCCGTGTCTCTCAAGCTCCACCACAGAACACTGTCCTCACCCAACATACTTTTCTCCAGCACTCACAGGAAAGCCTTTTGCACAAAGACAGATACAAAGATTTAGTTATCCTGCTCCAGACTAGTGTGGTGATAGGAGCAGTGAGATGAACTATCCCAACTGGAAATCTATTACTAGTTTTTTTTCCTGTTTCTGTTTTATTTTTTGTAAGCTTCTCTGCTGATCAAAAGACAGTTTTGATCTCTTTTAATATGTATCCTCTATACAGTTACTTTAATCTGCCACTATTCCCAAACAAAATACCCTGGTTTATGCATTTAAAATTTTAAATTATAGTATTAGAATAAATACCCCACATTTCTCTCATTTCCAGCAGTATAGAAACTGCTATTGTCATTGTTCAGGTTTTTTTTGTTGGTTTTTCGTTGTTTTGGGGTTTTTTTGGTTTGGTTTTTTTTTGCTAAGATATCTGCCATAATTGATTATCCTCAATTGTTCTTTGCATACCTCTTAGAGAACATTATATCATGAGGGGTTTTTTTAACTGGTCTTTCTCCATTTTAAAATACCTTTACAAAGCAAAGATCCAGCTTGCCAGCAGGGCACTTTCCTTGAATTGCAGCAGAACCTACTCCCGTGCAATATGTCTTCAAATCCTCAACACTGAGCCCTCCACTTCTTAATGTTCTTTCTTCACAAACCTTCTAGAGACTTCCAACTTCATCCAGCTATGCAGTTGTGCATGTAACATGGGTTACACGTTGGGAAAAGCTGCTGGAGAATCTGAAGTGAACCTTTGGACCAGTCTGCTCACAGGACTAGAGACTCTCAGAGGATATATTACACTAAACAAGCTTTCTATTAACAGGGCATTTAAAAGGCTCTCCTGCTATCACCAGCTCAGCATAGAGAGATTAGAAAAATGGGGTTTTTTAAGTCAATCCCAGCACCTCTCACTCATCACTTAACTGCACAGAAGTACAACACATTACTGAGTAAAATACTCTTCCACAAAAGCGCTAAACCATGTCCTGATCTTGTCACACAGGGTTTGAATCTACTTCCATCTCTGGAATGAGTATGGCTTCTCACACCTGTACAAATAAACAATCATTAACTTTATTAATACATGGCACATTATCCTGTTGCTGTCAGCTTTGCCATGGGCTTCACCCATACAGGTCACCCTGGTGCACTGGTTTCATGTTCTGCAGGGGATCCACACATCCCCGATCACAGTTTTGGCTGCACGCTCATACTGCTGGGCCAACAGAATAGCTCTCTAGTCTGTCTTCACTGCTGTACCAACCAGTCCTCAGGAAACTTTAAGACTTCTCATTTTCTTTGGAGCTACTCTTCCCTTCCCTACTGACATGACACCCATCTCCTTATTTACTCTTTATTTCACGGTCTCCTGATAAAGGAAGAGAGATTCTATTATTTTTACTAAAAACATCATATTTTTTCTTCTAAAAGAGACAGTGAATTATAACTCTTGTGTTTGTTTTTGTTAGCATCTTTACAAACAAAAGCATCAGAATATGACATGTTGTTCCTCCGAGCCTTCTTCCATGTTCATAGCTCATCCTTCAACAAATTGTGCAAGAAGAGAAGTTCTTTACAGGATTTTCTCATAGGGGATCATATTTCCATTTCAAGTTCTCACTTTATAACTGTGAGAGTATCCTCTCAATCTCAGCAATGCGGAAGCTGGAGATTTGTCAAAAAACAGTCTCCACAGATCTGTGAAGTATTTTAACAGTTATTGTGCAGCTGTATCTGTGTAATGATGAAATATCTGATCTGACTTCCCAAGAAAAATACCAAATAATTGTTCTCCTATTTGAGTACAGTTTTGGTGCACTGGCTTCAGCTCTCAACCCATGTCACCAGAGGGCCATAGCAAGAATATTAATCCAGCTGTTGCTTACAAAGTTCTAGCAGCCTTTTTTTTTTTTGCCTTGCTTTCACTATAACATTTTAGCTCAAGCAGGATGATGCCCATCTTGTTTGGGAAGTCTTGTTCACATCGCTCCCTTGCTACCCACTCCTTCCACCACCCTCCTGGTCCCCAGGTCTCCCAGGGCAGAGGCACTACGACCATTCCTGTCCTCAATATCTTACTAGGTGCAAGTTAATTGTACCAGATATAATTGATTAGAGGTTTTGAGGCTTTTAAAAGCTTTATAGCTTTCACTTTATTTGGATCAGACCTTTTCTCTCTTCCTCTATGATGCAACTGAAGTAATTCATTTGATCAAAAGCAATTTGTACTTGTACTTCACTGCATTTAATCTTTAAAGTTCACTGTCCCTGCATCTCACAAATGATCAGATGTGTGGTGCCACTGGTGTTACATTGGCATTAGCAAGGTGTGTAACTGCTGCCAGTCCTCATTCTTCACTCAGCTGTTTTCTGGAATACTTCTCAGACAGACAGTGATGCCAAGGACATTCTCATGGAACATAATCTTTCACACAGGGCATGGAAATCCCTGCTAACTTGCTCTACATTTATTCCCTCTGCCAGTACCAGAGATGAAGCATTTTATACAATGAATGCATTTCACATGAAGAGCTTGAATGCTATCTCATCTGAGGCAGCTGGCAGAGGCCTTTTAAGGCCTTAAGGGTCTACACACAAGCAGGTCACACCAGTGTCCGTCCTGTCTAACGCAATCATTTCACTTACGGCCAATGCTGTCTCCAGTTTTGTAATCATGCTAAAGATGTACCATATGCAGAAGTTAGTTTTCTGCAGGAAAAGCAACCCTATTGCCAAGTCACAAGAATACCAGTTTTGCAATGTGCCGAGAAGTTTTCTATGCCTTCAAACATGTCAGAAAACCTTTCTGAATTTTATCAAGGTGAAGTTTTTATATGAACTCCATGGTCATTCAGGTTTTCACAAGCTTCATTGTTTTAAACTTTGTTTCTTCTGCTGAATTTGATGCCATATTTATTACACAAAAGTTTATATTATTTTTCTCTTTTTTTTCTTCTAAATACATTTAGCATAGTATTTCCTTATTATGAAAATGTATGCCTTTCGTAACCTGAGGTTTCCTTGGTTTGGATGATGCTAGCGTGTTTGGTTTCTTATACTTTTGCCTCAGGGGTTCTATTTTCTTATGCCCTTATGTGAGATTCATTTCACCAAACTTTAGATACTTAATTATTTGCCTTCTAAGTCTAACCTAATTGTTCAGATTCTTATAGTCAATAGAGAAGAAGAAACTCATCCTAGTTTCAATTCATTCCAATTAACTCCAGCACCACAGGATGAGACTAACTGCCTTGGGATTTGGCCATTTCTCTTTATGGATGAAAGAGTAAGACTGGTAGATTACATTTCTTTCAGCTACCCTACTATAAGGTGACTGAAGATAGAGGTGAATCCTACCCATGACGGCAACTTTGAACCACACACACATGTCATCAGTGCTGATTTCACTAGTGCAAAAGTCTTTTCACTGTGTGTAGCTGACTCCTGTCTCTGTTAGTGCCCCCTTTTTTTCAGCTAGTTCTATTTTGGTTGGGTTTTTTGTTCGATGAAGGGTCATTTCTTTGTTATTATACAGCTGATATCAGGGAGGTTTTTCTTCTTCTCTTTAGCTGCCTCACATAGTCTGCATCTTCCAGAGCTTTTTCTAATGTTAATTTGTTTGACACTAGTGTCTGTACATATATTTTTTTTTTGAATGTGAATGTTCTTCTATCCTTTCACATGCCCTATCCTTCTGTTTTCAAGAGTAGCTGCATTACCCATGCATCAATTATATAAGCAAGTCTCTATATCTCAGATTTTTTTTCTTTGCACAGGGGTGTTATATTTGGGGTGTAATAGGCTTTGAATAACTTCGGTAAGATGTCTCAATTTTCCTTCCTACTTCAGTGAGCTCAAAATAGAAATTATAGTCTGCAAAAATCCCAGACATGTTACACAGTGCATACTAGAGAACAAGCCACTTCTCAGTCTGCACCTACTCATGTACAAAAGGACGTGACTAAGATCAATTCTATTAACTCCCTCCGTTTTGCTCACATCTCTGCAATGCTTCCAGTTTCAAAGTTGAAAGCAGCAAATTCTTAGCCATATTCTGCATAAAGGCCAGAGGTAGTTCTTTGGGTCTGACACTACATTTTGCTCTAGAATCTAACAGAGAGACTTTTACTGTAACAACGCACTACTGGGTCCCTTCCAACTCAGGACATTCTCAGAACATTTAGCTTTTATTACCACTGATTTTCATCCACCCTCTCTGCTCTCAGACATGAGAATGACAAAGACAGAGAGAATCAATCTTTAAAAAATAGAGACCTCACGATTTGACTTTGCAGGACTATTGTATGATTCTGTTTATTCTCAGTTGTTTAGTATTTTAAGTTAAAACACTAGCAGTTTGTTGTTTTGTTTTGTCATGGCGGGTAGGGAACAGGGGTGTTTTGTTTGGATTTTTTCTTTTTTAACCACTCCACTAAAAGATTTAAAAGTCACAAAGAACTAGAGCAGAATTCACTAGTAACAACTAAGTGAAAATACAATTTATACCAGATTTAGTGGATCATTCTCAGCTTTCTCCACAGCACAGATGAGGTTGTCCTTACATATTAAGTCACTGTAGGTCTCATGGTCTGTTCAAAAACAGACCTGTTATCCTAACAATTAGATCTAATATAACCATGCCCTGCACTTTTCAACTAGTCTACGCTGATAACTCCCCATCCTCTGAAGAAAATTCTGTCGTACATGAGGAAACATCATCCTCCCTTGCAAGAGTCAGAAGGAGAGACCCCCCTAAAAAAAATCTCTCCTTCGGGTGATTCTAATCTGTTGTGCATGCACTTAAGACCTGGAGATGTCTCTGTGCTTCACCAGCTCAGCCATGCACACAAGCTATTGTATAAAGTAACCAAATAATATCAGTCAGCTGTTAGCAGTAGCCAGCCACGTGCAGAACTTATCCAGATAACCAAAGTTTTGTGGTTTGCCTGCTCCTACTCAAACACAATGGAAATGTTTGCTCTTTAAGCTATCACATAGCTAATACCACTTTATTTTTAAGGGGAAAAAAATTTAAAAAGAAAACACCACCCCTCTTCAGTTTCAAGAGCTAAATTCTGAGGGTCTGTTGCTATTGAGTATGCTGTACCCTGCGAACAGGCCGTGCTCAGCCTCACCAGCCCCAGCAAACAACCCACCTGTGGTTCAGCTCTAGGTTGCCTTGTTCAGACCCTTGCCAGCTGTCATGTCTGCAGTGGCCTTGCCTTCTCTGCTTATTGCTGGGCAGAGTACAGAAGACAATATATACGAGTCAAACAGAAGAGACAGAAGCTGAACCAGGAAGGGGTAAACAGATTTACACACTGAGTTCGGTGTGAGACAGGAAGGGAGAAGAACTGTGCCTGGTGAGGGGAGACTGGGACTGCCTGGGAAAAAGGAGGTTCCAACAGCAATGAAGGGTCCCAGGGTAAACATTCCTGGGCATGCGAACAGAGAGCAGAAGCCTGGAGATGTAAGGAACTGATAGAAAAATCGATATTTGATTGTCAAATTAAGGCATGCTAACGTGCCAGCACTGTACATGGATTAAAATTCTATACATGTGCATATACAGGCATGCTGAATTCAGTTTCCCAGCTTAGATGTTACCACCTTTACAAAATTAATCATGTCCTTTAACAGAGTACACTGTATGGTGTAGAACCTGAGACATGCAGATGGGATGTCCTGCCCATGGAGGGCTCAAGCGCAAATTTAGAAGCAGACTTATTGATACAATGTTTTCCTACTATCTTTTCCCTATTCCTGAATTAGGTAGGCATGAATTTGGTTTGGCCATAATTTCTGAGTTATGTCAAAAGGTTTACACTTAGTTTCTTCCAATTTTTAAAGCCACCATAGTGCAAAAAGTACCTTTTTTATTATACTATTTAAATTATTTCTCCTTGAAAATGCTGGGAGATGCAACCAGAGCAGCTGGAGTGTGATAAGATTTCTTGCCAGCCTTAAAATGCTGTAGAACCACGTCTGATATACTTTTGAAATGCCAGCACTGCACATGGATTAGAATTCCTCTTTCATGCTGCACTGAACCATGTGATTATGTCTGTAATGCTATAAAGCAACTGTGTCAGTAAAGAGGAAACATTTATGGCATAGGTTATTAAAACAACGAAAAGTAGGCCAGTGCAATTTCGGTTCCTTTAAGGTGCTGAATAACAACTAGTTAAAGAAGGAAGAGACAATTTATTACAGAATCAGAAACATCACAACAAGCATAAGAAAATTGTCTTCACTTTAAACTGTATCTGAAGAGGCTTCAAAGCAGAAACATTGCCAACACACAATGAACACGCTGGAGCAAATGTAATAGGAAGGGGATCTAGAGGACCTGTTGCAGCCCGAAGACAAGCCATTACTCAAAAATATCCATGTACATACATAGCAACCAGTTAAACACACCAGACAAAAGTTTTATGAAAAAAGTGATAGTGGCAGTTTCAGCATGTACCCCCTATGCCTGCCTGATGTGCTGTGGGCTTCATGCAAGCACAGGAGGAAAACAGGACTCATTTTTACATGCAAGGTATAAAAGCTCAGTGAAATTATAAGGTTGCTTAGAAGTAAGGCTTAGCTCAGAGATCATGAGATTAAGGAGGAAATATAGAGTAATACTAGTCTTCAGTTACTTATTCTGAAAGAGAATAAAAGAACAGAGCAGACAGAAGTCAGTTTAATCAAATGCAACTTCCATTACCAGCCTGTATTTTTCACGCTAGGTCTGACAGCTCAGTTCAAACAATTCAAGTTGTTTGCACTAACAAAGCCAATATTTCCAAAGAGTAAAAACCTAGAGTTAGGCTCCTACTTCCATTTTTGGCCTTTTAATTAGGTTTTCCTTAAGTGCTGAAAACAAAACAACCCTAATTGATGGCTGTCATACGTTGCTTTTTAGTAATAGTTCTTAACTGCTTGACACTTCAGAGGTTTCACATAAGATCAGGAATAGATGAGTAAAGGATTGTTTGGTGTGATTTGACTTTCACAGAAGCAAGTGGTTCTAAGTTTTCCCTAAACAATTTGATCTCATGAAATTCCCACCTTGATCATGGTTCTGATAAGAATTCATATTAAAATCTTAATATTTTTTGAAGTAGACTCAATTTTTCACACTAACTCAGTATATGACCATGGATGAAGGAATCACAATCTTCAAACAGATACAATTTAATTTTTAAAAAATATGAATGCACACACACAAACCCCAGATACTCAAGAACAACTTCTGTGGCTGTAGTATAGAGAACAGAGCAAGTTATGCAGCATTCCAATCTGCAGCTGTTTAAGACCCACTGTTATTTACTCAGTATTTTCTACAATATTGTTGCAGAGCTCGAACCGCTACTCAGTTTTACATTTGTTCATTTCTTCTTTAGGGAGGCAGAGAGAAAGAGTGAAAGCACAACAAGGCAGCAAGAGAAAGAAGCAGGGGGGGGAGAAAGAGGGATTGGCAATCAATAAATCAAGTTTTCCCTAGCAGCAAAAATAGCTGACAGACCTGCTTCCCAAAGAACACTGAAAATTACTTTGCAAGTAAAAGTAGCAGAGAAGTCAACTTGAGGGACTCACGGGAAAGCTGTTATTGACAGATTTGAGGGTGATATAATTGCTCAAGATGAGCAGGTTTTTATCTCAATAAAGCACCTTTGGATCAAAAGACTAGAAAGACAGGTGCAAGACAATAGCATAAAACTTGTTCCTAACTTACATAATTTTATACAAAGGATCATTGATGTATGAAGTATAAAATAAATGCATTGGATGCTGAAAATAAAGTGTTACAGAGAACAACTTACATACACTCCAAGTGATAAAGAAACTTAATATTTGATGAAGTGTATTTTGCCTGTTGAAGAAATGCACTGATTTTACAAAAAGCTGAGTATGTGTTTAAAGAAATGTTCACTACTGTTCTTACAGAAAGTAGGTGGTACAGTTGCATCTTAAATTGTTTCCTGTTAAAATTACATAAGAGATCACACAGCAAATAGTAGATGGGAACAGTAAAGAGGATAATCTAGCTCGCATTTCCTCTCTTCCAGCTCCTACTGCATTTATGTATCCCACAACACATCCTCTTCAGCCATTCTGGTACCCTGCAAGACAGATTTGGGGCATCTCGTGTTTGGGGTTTTTTTTGTTTGTTTGGTGGTGTTTAGGTTTGATGCGGGGGGAGGGGAGTGAAGGGTTGGTTTTCAGTTTGAAGGTTTTTTGTTGTTACTGAAAACCATTAGACAAAACTGATAACAGGTGAATGTATGCAGCAATGGGTGAGTAAAGAGATGGTATTTTCTATGTTTCCATTCAGTTAGATAACTCCCTTATGGTTTACAATTAAATTTCTTTGTGCAATAGAGAAGTGTGTTAGTATCAATATCTGTATGGGAAATATTCTTTAACAAACTTCACAGATACCTAAAACCGATCTTAACACATGCTGGTCCACCTCTCACAACAACTTTACCTGAATGGTGCAATCCCGTTGCCAGGCTCCTGACCAGCCCCTCTGCATATGGCGTAAGTACCTATCTTGGTTAATTGTAATTAAGGTATAATCCAAAACCTGACATACTCAATGAAACACTTCGGTAAAGTCGCTTTCCCAAGGATTATTACTTTTAATACTAAAAGTTATACAATTTATCCGTGGTTGTGGAGAAAAGATCTTGGAAGTTGCAGTGCTACATTTCCAAGAATGGCCACAAATACTGTGAGCTTCAAATGACTGACATATGCTAAATAGTTCAGCCAGATGTGAAAGTATTGGCTATCCATCAGTGATACTTAACACTGAAATTATCTTGAAGATCTGAAGGGTAGGTTATGTTACTCAACACTGCTCAAAAGCAGAACGTGGTAAGAAACTGTTTGCTTTAATCAACATCAAGATTACTAAATTAAGACCTGAGAAAATAAACAAAGAATGAAATAAAAATGAAAGTGGAATTGCAGACTTGTTCCTCATCTAAGCTTTAATGAAAATTCTCCTTAAGAGTCTTCCTGCCACTGAACTTTTTATTTGTTTGAATACAGGATAAACTGAAGGGTGATGACACCGATTGTATCATAAATAACGATGAATTGACTGAAAACTATGACTTGTCCGCTCACATACCAGTGCCGGCACCGGACAGAACAGGCTCCACCCAGGCTACAGGCAAGGAAGATATTCATGAAGGAGACCTGGGATTAGGAGGCTACAAACTCCAGCTTGAACAGCCTGCAGGTCAACCCCAGAAGAATTCTTTGGCATGAACAGTGTAACGCTAATCACAAGAAATAACATGAAAAGAAAGAAATAAGATATACTAGTACGTGAAGAAGAGGCTGGAAAATATACTAAGCACAGAAATAAAAGAAAACTTAGATTTTACCAACTAAATGCCTGCACCCCCCACAAAAGAGTTTACCATCATCCATATACCTTCAACAATACGCAGGTTTTCCGTTTTTAATAAAAAGGCATAGGGCACTGCCAGCCCACTGCAAGTCCATGACAGTCGTGTTGTCTCATGGCACTTGACTGTACTGTGCCCCCCCACATGGACACAGACCTTTGGATGTTGTTTGTAGCCTTCAGTCAGCTGGAATGGAGAGAAACAGCTCCTAACATAGTTATGCTCACGTGATGACAGCACTTTTTATACAGCTGGTCCTGAGCAGATCCACAGAAAGCTGCTGCTCCAGTAGCTACTAGACTTACAAGGATAAAGCAGAAGACTCTTTATCCAATGAGTGCGATCTAAAAATACTTAAAACATGCGTTGCAGCACCTCAGTCTTGGTAGATCAGCCTCCTTCATGCTCACAGTATAGACTTTTGCTGACAAGCAGCCCAACATTTGCTTTCTAAATGCACCTTATAACCTAGTCCATCTAGGGCTGCACCAGGCTGCCAAACTGAACATGGATAGTAGGAGACTTAGAAGTCTATGAAATCAACAACCGATCCCATTATTGCTGCACTGAGTGGGCACGACCACTATTTACACAGCAGTTACTCCACGAGGCATTTGTCATCACAGCTTCACAGCACAGAGCTTACATGCCAGGGAAAATTTTGTTGTTTTACAAGATCATTCTAAATGTACACCTTGATTTAAGAAGTCCATTTTTTATCGTTCAAGGGAAATGAGCTGTTTCTAATCAAATATTTCTGCAAAACAGCTATATCTTAAGACTGCTGCTCCAAGGATAAATTTGTCCATTACTATTTATGCTGAGCACTTAATATCACACTAGTTCTGAGGACAGTGATGGTTAGATAGAACAAAAAACAAAAACAAAAAGCCACCACACACACAAACAGGAGAAGAGTTTAAAGCATCTGTTGTGTCTGCATAAATGTAGTAACTGGATAAACAACTGGTCAACCATATTTACAGCTCCCTGCCATATACTCTTATCAAGCTTTTGCACATATCAGCTAAGTAGTGCAAACAGAGGAATTTTGTTGTTAGGCTTTTTGTTTTTAACAGCACATGCCTTTTCTCATCACAGATGTTTAGACTAACTGCATGATGATGTTCCTACTAAGAAAGTTAAACCATAAGGAGTTTTTAAATAAGGTCATTCTTAACATACAAAGACAACGAGCAAGCAAGAAATTTGAAATCTACAAGAATTTAAAAGAAAAAAAAGAATTCAAGCCATCTCCATGAATGATCTAAAGCTTAATAGGTCTTGATTTCACCACAGATGGAAGCTGAAATACAAACTTAAATATAATGAAGTTTTAGTTATTCTTTTCCAGGCTAATTGATTTCTGGTTAAATGAGACTCTAGAACAGCTGTTATAAGCGTAAAACTGAACACTGGATTTCTATATACTGTTACAAAAGATCAGAAGCTTAAACTGGCAGTTTATTTTTCCCTAAATGCTAATCAAGGAACTTCAAATGATCTTAATACCCACGTGGCTTAAAACAAACAGTATTCAGATACAAAAACAATTTATGAGAAGAACTAATGAATTTCCAGCTCCCCGGGTTGCCTTGTTTAGCTGCGTGAGGCGGTTAAAGATGTGCGGCAGGTTGCAAGAAGGGATGGAGAACTGATGGGGTCAGGTTTTCTGGCCCGGTACTGAGCACCCTACAGCACACAGTGGGAAGCGGCAGAGGCAGCAGGAGGCAGGGTAAGCAGGTAGAGACACTGCGGTGAGGTGAATGCGGCACCACAGCGAGAAGGTTTTGTCGCGGATGGGCACTAACATGCTCCTGATAGCAGTAGCCAGACTTTCTAATTTCAGTCTTCAGAAGTATTGAGTGTATGTCACCAGGCTTCCAGATCCCAGTCCTTAGATTATAGCGCAAATCAATAAACTGCTGCAGTATTATGAAGATGCAAAGCTGTTTTTCACAACTGCTACATTAACTGGAAATGACAAGCTCTTCAACAGTTCTGCTCTTAGATTCTACTCTGAAATGCATCCTGCAGCATACTCTACAGGGTTTTTACTGATTTATTATGTCTATGTTCAACTTTCTCACACTTGTACAATGTGATAAATGGAGAGCTCTAGGGTCTGAAATTCTGTTTATCCAGAACAGTCTGTAGTGAATACTCTCCACGGTATTCTGCCTGGATGCCCTAAAAGGACTACTTAGCAAAAAAAGCCATCCCTTGCAACAGAAGAGTGCATCCTTCACAAATCGGATTTTTATGCTAAGACTATTACGAGACTGAATACAAGAGATCCCAGGAGGATGGGTATTTGTCCTCCGAGGCCACACTCAGCAACCAAAGTATCGTTGGCTTTTAGGAAAAATCAGTAGTCTGAGTTGCGAGTAAACCTGAAACTTCTACTAAACAGCAATAAAAGTCTCAATTATCCATTATACTATTCAGCCTTGTCATTTCCTGATTTTAAAATAGTCTTTTCATTATATTCAGATAGAGAGTTAAAACAACATTAGAAGAGGAATATATTTGTATTCAAGGAGAAATTATCAGCAAATAGTAATTCTGCTCAACTGTTTAAACAGAGTAATGGATGTTGAGAGGCCTTTAATGTTAATTCACAGTTCACACACTGTAGATTTAAACTACTCAGTATCGCAGTGTGTTTGACTGACCACGCAAGTCACTTTCATGATGAATGTGGAGCTATTCTTCTTGAGTTAATTTAATAAAACACTGCTTGGAAAATGAAATGTAAAATATATTGTCAAAATGTAGTGACTGCATACTCCGTATGAAGGCCAAAATGTTAGGAAAGATGGAAATCTGCAATATTGCTAAACCTTTCAGGTTTCAGAAGTAATAACTGAAATTTCATACTGAACTGCAAAGATCATTTGGCTGAGGTTTGAAGCAGCAGAATAAGTCCCAGCTATACAGCAGAGCCAGTCTAAAAAGACACTGTACTAAAAATATCAGGTCACTATGATTACTTTCACAGAGAAGTGCAACTTTCTGTAACCTCACCAAAAGCGGGGGCATTGGAAACAAACACTCATGTTGCTGTGTTCAGAGCTCAAACTTTTCTGTAGTAACAACATCAGTACTTTCTTCAGCAAACTGATTAACCCTGTGCAGAACTTAAGCCACTAAACTAATTCACTGAAGCCATAAGAACAGTTCACAATCTTTGCACCTGGCAACTTAGTCCTGTGCCTTGCTGGGCTGAGGGCAGTCTGTACAGCGGGTCTGCCTTTCCTTTCGAAAGCTGGTCTGTATTTTGCTATCAGCCATCAAGTAACACTGTACATTTGGGTACACCATAAATGCAGCAATATACATAAGTGTATTTCAGATGCACATGAGCATTACACATGTGCTTTCAAAATTCTGTTTTCACTGAGATTGAGAATTCTTGGGATACAAAAATTGTGGCCTTCAGAGAACAAAGAAATTATCCTGAATACACACTTTAGACATTGGAAGCTACTACTTCTAAAGATGGTTTTCCCCTACTTCAATGAAAATGGAAAACAGCCTTTTTCAGCATCTTAAAGCAAACTAGTTCTGAGCATTTTAAATAGCTTAACACAAGGAAGCTCATCTCTGGTAGTGTAATCCCAACAGACATGAGTTCTGCCCAGTGAACTGTAAAAGACTTGTCAACATTTCTATTTTATAAACAGCCTTTCAGAACTTGAAAATTTTCCAGTTGATCCAAATTGCCTAGGCAAATGTTACTTTAACCCACAGCCTTTGTCCCAATACTAATTTTCAGATCATTAAATCCCTTCCTCCTTTTAGCTCAATTATTGTTTTTATGGTAGATATTACTGTTCAGGAGAGTTAGACAAAACACCTGAACATGTTTTCCCTTGAATTTTGGTTTGTTTGTTGTTTCGGTGTTTTTTTGTTTGGGGGTTTGGTGTGGTTTTTGTTTTCTATGTGGGGGTTTTTTGTTTACAGATATTTTTACATCATAATCACAAAATGAAGTGCAAGTCTTTCAATAGTAGAAAAGAAAGCCTTATCTGCCAATGCAGTACTAGTCTTTGGTTTTATTCATCCTTTCAAGTGGTTAAAGGAATAGGACACCCTAGTACAATGATGAGCATCAGCCAAGCCAACATCCCCTTCAACCAGCCTGGTGGTAGAAGTCACACTTCCCAATTTAAAAGAACCTATTGGACATCCTAGTGTGTGTTAAGAAGCAGAGACAAATTCTTCAAAAAGCGAAACTTAATGTCTGTCAGTTCCATGGTGCTAACCAATGGCCCAGGTTTGTCTTTCCCATATGAATCACAGAGTGGTTGGGGTTGGAAGGGACCTCTGGAGATCATCTAGCCCAACCTGCCTCCTAAAGTAGGTTCACCTAGAGTAGATTGCACAGAAATGTCTCCAGGGAAATAAAAAAAAAAAAAAAAACCACACCACACACCCACACAACACACACACCCCCCACAGGGACTTCCCTACAGTTAACCCAAGTTGTGTCAGTCTCAGTCTCCAACTTTGGCTCTGTTCCTAAGGGCCCTGTAGCACCATCAGCACAGGCCCACTACAGCTGCACTGCCAGGAAAGCCACCAGCCAAGACTGTCTCACACTTCCATGGAATTTCACAGAGAAAAACCCCACAGCCTTCATGTTTCCAATTAAACCCTTCCAGCTTTCCCACTGCTACCAACCAAGCACGCTGGCCCACCCTGGCCTGGGCAGTCTCCCCTCTGTGCACCGGAGGAGGCAGCAAGTGCTGTTTAAGTTCTGCTGCATGACACACGTAACAGGAATGATTCTCCTCACAAATAAACCTTTTTTACCAGTGTCAGAGCAGTCTCAACATTTTCCCAACCTAATTCAATGTCACCCGTCAACATTATTCCCCTACAAAAGTCAGATCTGAGGTACAGAAGGGAAAAAAAGAAAAAAATTTCAGACCTCAGAGGATCCCAAATCTGAGCAAGTCAAATTAACATCGTCCTTCTAAGGACCTGGTGGGGCTTGAAATTCTGGTGCCAGAAGCAGTAGAGAATACCCAGGAATATTTTCCAGCTACTGTTCTACATCATTTTTTACCAGCTGTCTGCTTCCGGTATGCCACAGAAAAGGTGGATGGATGTAAAGAAAATACTGGTACTTTATTCAATAAGGATTCGAAACTAAAGAGAGCACTATACCTAGCAATCCAAACAGTGACAGAAATAACCTTGTACCATTATACTAGGCCTTATGCAGGCTTAGGACAAGTTATATACAAGTGAGTTAAAATAAGATAATATCCCATAATCATAATGAGATTTCTTCTTCCAGAGGTACAGTACCTTCTAAATATAACCCAGTACTTTGAAACACATGCTTGACTAGAAGTTAAAATATAATAGACAATAGAAATTAATAAATGAATGATGAAAGAAGAACAGGGGGACCAAGGGGGGAAAGAATCAATGCCAAAGAAGATATTCAAATTTAAAGATATCAGAAAGATATTCATAGCAACTGCAGACTAAAACCCAAATTAAGTATGCCAGTAGTGTCAAACTAAGAATTAGCTTGAAGTACACTCCTAAAAACTTTGCTAGAGCCATTATCCCTGACATTACTAGTGTAAAACTTGGGCATTTCACAGGCCTAAAGGGAGCCACCACTGCCAGCTGAAGGTCAACCAGATTTAAAGAAAATGAAGAAAAAGGACCTAAGGTGAAAGGCTAATCCTTCAACAGCACTGTTAGCAAAGCAATAAAAGCACTACAAGCCTGATATTTACAGAAATGGGGAAAAGCAACTGAAGATATAATTTCTTCAGCCTCTCTTTTCATCTCTCCTCCTTTCACCAAGTTGTCTCTCTCACCTTCTCTGGTTTACCTTTAAGATGAAAACTTCACTTTCCCCACTGCTTGGGCAAACAATTTAATTAAGTCCTTTTTTCCCCTTCACACAATATTCACACCCAACACAGTTTTAACAGTTCTTCAAAAAGAAACCAATATATAGTTCATGCAGGCTTGCATTATAACTTCTACCCCAAGTAGAGATCATGCCCAAAGACAGGTAAGTCTAATACATTGCAATAGCCTTGAGCCACTTCACCACAACTAATAAAGAGCAAGTGCTGTCATATTTTAACTACAGGAACCAACTGCAGCAAAGACCCTTATAAAAGGGTACAGAACCCATTTCCAGCGAGGCAAACGTGACATGGTTTCAGAGCCAGCCAGCCACATCATATGGGCAATCTTGTCTGCACATTATTTTCTCATAGCAAGGGGGATACAGCCCACCCTTCAGCAGCCTGGGCTCAGCAGCTGACAGCCACTGCTGGAGGTGCCAGCACACCAACAGCACCTGCAGAGCACCAACACACACCCTAAACCCAGTCCCTTTGCGCACACTCCCACAGGCTGGGGCAGCTCCCGGAGGAAAAGCTCCCATTCATCTGCGACAAACCAAGCAGATGTTTGCAGCTGGTGGTGTTGCTCTCTTACCATTTTGTGGTTCAGGCACGTTTGCTTCCCAGTACTCTGAGAACCCTGCTGCTGCTGTTGATTTGGGAAGTGACTGGAGCACCTTTTCTGATGGAAACTGATGTGAAGCGGGTGCTTGAGACAAGCACTCAAATTTCTGCTGAATGAAACATCAGGTTTATTTTTAAAAAAATTTAAAAAAAAAAAAATCACTGTTCTGTTTCTCAATTTTTGTTTACTGCAAGGATCTGTCTGCAGACACTGAGACCCTGATAGTTACAGGCCCCAGTACCAGTAATGGAGAATCTGCCACGGACGTTAGTAGTCCCCAAATCCGGCTCAGAACACAAACACACACAAGCCCCCAACACGCCAGCATCTGGCAGGGTTTCACACTGACCTGGTTCATTGGAAAATACAGTGGTCTATCCCTAAACTGAAGTTTTAAAGCACTGGAAGAGGATCTCAGTATGCAGGCAGGAACTGATGCAGATTCCCTGACTCAGTGATGTTCAGGTGCTCTGGAAGGGTAACTGTAAATCACCTTTGCCAACAATTAACTGTCACTTGGGAAAAAAAAAAAAACAAAACACACACACACAAAACACTGTTTTAAAACCCCACACCATACAACCACGCATAAGGAACACTGTTTGCATATATTTGTAACCAGAGGCAGGTATTCCAGCTAAACTTCCCAAGTGAACAACACTTACGACCGTTTTACAGAAATACATACAATTATAAAGTAATTTGGTATACTCCTTTATGCTCATGCAACATCCACAGTGAACAAACGGTGACACACTTGGTGTGTACCATTAATATACAATTTGAATGCATTTGTATGAACAAAGTAACAATAGCATATTCTTAAGCTGGTTTTATGTCCCACTGTAACCAGAAGTCTAAGTAAAACCGGTGTATCCCACAGACACTTAGCATAGTTTTCTGAAGTCTAAACTTAAGCTCCTAAAATTCATGAGGTCCTAATTATATAATCTAACTTTTGGAAGTGAAGAGTACCCAGCAGCTCACACTGAAATCTATTGCAGCCTCAAAGTCACACTGAAATTAGCCCACAGGAACCACCAAAACCCTCATTGCTCCCAGCAGAGCTTATAAGACAAAAGCGCATCATAAAACGCACCTTACTCTGATCAACACAATAAACTCCCTGCCCCAAGAATGAAATTGATTTCCACAGCAGCATAACTCAGCTGTTGTGTAAGGAATAATTTGGGTCGAACTGACCTCCTTCAGGAGGATTTGAGTTTGGGGGAGATTTTGGGGGGGGGGGTGTTTTGTTTTAAAGTTGAGGCTGCCCAGGGAGGACCAGGCTAAGACCTGAGCAAGTGTGAGGAGTGGTGACCTCATCTTTTGTTCAGTCTCTCAGCATCACAGCCAAGGCAATGTGGAGCAGTCTGCATGACTCATCAGGAGGGCCTGGATTTGTGTAAAAGCCCAGTGTGTGTTGCAGCTCAGTTTTTCTTGGCTGCTCCAGCATATGCCTTATGCACAATTGGGTCTCTTGCTCATAACAGCCTAAGATGATGGGGATTTTCTCAAACTTCCTGTACAGAAAGGTATCACTTCAGGAAGCAGCAGTGTAAGGCTAGAGAAATGGTTGTTAGAGCTAAGCAATGCCTGAAGCTCTTGGATTCCTTGTGGTTTTAACATCCCATATTTACTCGTGTTGATAGCCCTGGTTGGGATTCAGTTTATTTAGATGAAGCTTTCACCATCTGTTCTTCCAAATTCTGAAAATATGAAGAGAATATGTTCCACAAGCAGCTACAAACACAGATGAGCTCTGCAATTTATATTGGGATATACTGCATACAGGGAAAACAGTTTGTAAGATCTGTGAGGTTTCTCCTTCAGGCATAAATTGCAGATTGAAGTTCTAATGCTTTAATTTTAATTTTGCACCACAGTGAAACAATGCTCCGGTTTACGTGAATTTGCTGTCATGCAGCTCTGCAGTATTAAGTGTAGGCCCAAACTCTTCGAAAGTAAAAGGGCTTATAAGATTTTTCTAATTAAAGATAAACTGGTTAAATTCACTAATGCATCACCTACCCTTAATCTTTACAAAGAGGCTTTGTATTATCTAGAAACTAGTATGCCAAATAATTAGCAAGTTAAGCTACAGCATAATTTAAACAGTTTCAAGCCATAACTGCATGAAGAAAATGCATTAATATCTGCCTCCTTATTCCTGACTTTTTGACCCACTTCCACCTACCTGACAAACCACGCCTCAACAAACTCAGTTCCAGTTTCCCAGACATTATAGGTACCAGTTGCCTGTAACTGTGCCAGGGATAGATTAGACAGATGAGAGCATCTCATTGGGAAAGCATCTCCGAGGGATGACCTGATCTACCCAAGGGTGCAGGAGCCTGGCCAGGCCCTGCACACACCAGCATGGACAACAGCCATCCCGGGCAGACAAGAAATGCACCCTTCCTGCTCTCTTCCCGCAGGGACTTGTATTCCCACACTGATTTGTATTCCCACACTTTCCTCCAAGGTAAACTGGTTTGACAAGAAGCCACCACCACCGAAAACTGGAGAAACAAATCACTTATTCCCAGTGCCTGTCACAGTGTTATGCTGATGCTTCCCTGCAGATGGCAAACTCCTGCACTGGCCCACTCTCCTTCCTGGTGTCTTCAGAAGTGGCAGATCTGCCCCAAAACCTTTGAAAACTACTGTAAGTGTGTGAAGGTCAGCCATAAGGTAGCCATAAGCCCTCTTGCCCTCAGAATCAGTTGTGTCCTTTCCGCCCCGCCCTATCTGTAAAATATTCTCTGTCTCAACAATGCAGACAACCGGCAAAGCCAGTGCAAGAGTTCACAGGACAAAGAGTCCTCTGCTCTGACATTCCGTGATGGTCCATTTTGTGCACCTTATTATTTCGTTTCCCCTCAGACAGTCCTTACCTTTGCTGTTCCACAAGCTACAGAACTCAGAGCAATTTGGGTATAGTTAAATTAGCTCTTGCTGTTTCAGGGCACTTGCTGTAGAACGGATCAAAGATATTGTTCAGATGTTTCGCAATTAAAAGAAGAACCTCTACATCAAAATCAAACACTGCATAATACGGTGCTGACTTCATTAAAATCCCATGGAACAGAAGTCAATCATTTGGGGTTTATTTTGTGTTGCATTTTTTGTTTGGTTGGTTTGGGTTTTTTTGTTGTTGTGGTTGGTTGGAGAGGGGGGTGTTTGGTTTTGTTGTTGTTTCGGTTTTTGTTAAAGTGTTGCACATTCATATCCTTACTGCATTAAATATTAGTATATAGGGATATTATTTGACATTGTATACTAGACTCAAATCCAAAAGTAAATTTTAAAAGATGAAACTTATGAAAAAAATACTGGTTCAGGTCCTCAGAAGAAATTTCAAGTTTTCATTCTAGTTCAGAAGGGGGAAAAAAACATTTCAGATACAAAGATTTTATGTTAATGCCCCTCCTCCCCCCCTCCAGCGTTAGCCAGTATAAAAACACCAAAGTGTCTCCTTGGACCTTGGCTGACAGAGTCTTTCCAGGCTGCCTCCAGACCCAAGCCCTACAGCCAGCAGCCCCACGGGGGACACAGGCCACACACAGGGCACCCCAGATAAGGAAGGAGAAGTATCTCTGTGCTCCAGCAGTGACAGGGTAGTAAAACATGTCATTTATCACATGGACTCCAGCACTCTCCAACAAGCTGACTTCCTGTCTTTGCTTTGCTGGCTCCTTGTCTGCTTCACCCAAATAAGCTCCATCCCACAACAATCATCTTTTTCCATGACAAGGCCTCAAAACCCCCAGAGGTTTAAATGGGAACATGACGACAAAGCCAGGAAACTCACACTAGCTAAAGGAAGGACAACAGTCTATTAATATGCTCATGGGCAAAAGCATCTGTTAAACTGGAGTAAAGCCTGAAATTAAGATTACATTATAAGAAGAATTTATGAATACAAAAAAGATAAATTTCTTGCATTCATTATTCAGTTGGAATGAAATGCCCAGCTGTACATAGCTGGCAGATTTCTGTTAAAGAAAATAAAATCATAAGTCATTCATATAAGCTGTCCATTTGGCAAACACATTCATTCAATCCCTTTACAGAGAAAATGGAGACATGTCCAAGTATCACATCTCTTTCTGTCGAAAGGAAATCTATAAAATAGGCATCATACACATTTTGGGGAACTTGGCAAGTTTCCCAGGTTTGCAAAGTTTGGGTTTGGGAGGTTTTTTTAGTTTGCTGGTTTGTTTAAGAAAGTTCTGGGGGGAAAAAAGTACATAAGAAAGATTATACAGAAAAGAAAATAATTTTGAAGAGACAAAATATATCTACCCTTTCCCCAGTAAAATCACTTCTGCTAGTATAAATCCTAGACCTCTACATTAGAAAAAAAATGCTTTAATTTTCCTTAAAGTTTTTCCCTTGTAATTTTTGCAATTTGATAACATGATTCCAAACTAAAAATTGAATTTCAAACCAAACAGTGGAATAATCACCTTTTTCCGTAAAATCTAATTCTGTCATTTTTCAGAGAAAGCTGAGAAGGTAAAAGTAATTGAGAAACACCAATTTTCCATTTTTTTTTCTGCATATTATTTTCCATTTTAATTTATTTGGAGCAATTAGGAAGTGCTAGAACTTGAAACGGCATTCCGTTTCACGGCAGTAAGGGGAGCCGACACAGACATTTCTAACAGCCAGAGGAGAGGCGGCCCTGGCCACACCAGCTGCTGGAGAAGAGAAAAGAGCAGCAGCGCTTGCCGACCACAGCTCTGCCTGCCCAGCACGTGGGACACCCAACCATCTGCCCCCCAGCACCGTGACGCTCCCCCACACCTCCCACCTCTATGTCCAGTGTCATTGAGACCAATGTTGCTGGCAACACTCCCAATAGCCCCGTGACATGTAAGTTTTCATCATCCTGTTTTCTCAGATGCAAGCAAAGTGCATAGGGTTCCCTTAGGGGAAGGGAAGGTTATGGGCACCCAGTGTGATCTTAATTTCAGATCTACTTGCTGTAATCTTCATCTGTGCATGAGTCAAACTGCAGGTTTATCATTATGTGTGAAAAACCTTAACTGAGAAGTTAGTCCCAGCATACAGTGTTCTTGTGCTAAGAAAGGGGCCTGCCACACACAGTGGCAATTACCCTGTAAATGCTTCCCTTTTTGTGGGGCTGCTTTTCCCTGTCTTGCATCAGTGGCTTGAATTCAAATACCTAAAGTAGGTTTTACAGAAATCTGAAGAGCTGAACAGAGCACGTCTGGACAATGTAGCCAATTTCTTTAACGCACTGCCAAGACTATTGGTTTTTCTGAGAGAAAGAAAATCCTTCAATCTTTCTGACTAGGAACCTGATTTGCCACTTTTTTTTTTTTGAAGGAGGGGAACCAGTTGGACTTCAGAAATTTAAAAACTCAGAAGGCAAATATCAAATAATTTTGCTGATCTTTGAACTTAAAGGAGATACCATTACAAATATCCTGTCTGGTTTTCGCCTTAATGCACCACCTCTCCCTTAGCATTTAGGAAGCAGATGAATAAACAGAACCTCCTCACCGTATTTTAGGGAATAGAGCTTAGGAAGTTTATCAGGACAGGCACCCCAGCCACATGCCACTCTGTGCACATCTGGCCTCCTTGCCAATGCTGCCAAGCAACACAGCTATGGGGAATGTTATACCTGCACTTAGCTGAACCCAGTTGTGCTGTGGATCAGGAAGGCAAAGTTGAGGGAGAGCCTTTGGAGTCATCTTTTCTGATAAACCAGAAGATGGACCTGAAGTCAGTACTCTAAGGAGCGGGGGAACGAGGGACTCAAAGGCACTGTTGTTACCCAGCTGAGAAGTCAGTAAAAGCATTTAAAGGAGAACATTTCTGAGACAGGGTTTATTCACTGACATTTTCTTAACTACTGAACCATTATTACTGAGAAGATGCAGTTTAGTGCATTTCTGCTCAGTTTCCTGGTCTCAGCGAGGGTGGAGGGGACAGAATGAGGAGCAGGTCACTAATGGTCTTAAATTGCCTCTTGAATGGGATAATATCCACTGTTGGGGGTTTGTTTTTAGGGGTTTGTGTATATTTTTTGAGTTTTGTTGTTGGCTTGAGAGGGCATGGTGGGGGGGGGTGTTTGGTTATTTTGTGATTTTTTGGTGGGTTATTTAGTTGTCGGGGGGGTTGATTTTTTGGGTTGGTTTTTTTTGGTGGTTTTTTTTTAATTCCCTCATATCTCCCCATCCCACACACCAAAAAAAAAAAAACAACCACACACACCCCACACAAAAGGAAATTCACAAACTGAGTTTATCTAATTTCAACAACTCAAACTGTGTTTGCTGGAAGCAATTATATGCAAATGCACAACTGTTAGATAACTGAGGGGTCCCATTTTCTCCAACAAAAACGTGTTGCTTTGCCCCTGTTGTATGACAAGCTGCAGATGGGGTGGGAAGCCTGCATTGAGACAGAGTAGCATTATGGTGGGTTTACATTAGGACTAGCAGAGAGCTGAGACCGAGCACTGCAAATAAAAGCTGACCCATCCGGTGGGAGCAGATTGCATCGGGGCTGCTTCTTACTCCTCTCACAAAAACACTGCACACAATATTACAGTCACACTTCAGACAGAACAGGCCCTGCACTACCAGTCCTGGGAGGGGCCAGGTCCTACCCCATGAATGAAGACCTCAATAGCCTCTACCCAAGTTTGAAAATGTTGGAAATCACAGTTCGAGTCTCCCGTTGCAACTCTGGTTTTGACTATTTCCCTCATCTCCGCAGCCTTGTTTCTGCCACAAGGCAATGCACCTAATCACCAGTCTCAGACTCCAAATCTCCTTTAGGTACTTCAGCTTTCCAGTGCCAAAAGGGAATATACTAATACTAAAAATCAAAATAAATTATTTCCCAACTAATCAATAACTTTTCAGGCTGTCTGTTAAGCCTGAAGCCACAGGTGCCTATGTATGCCCCATAGCTTGGAAAGCACTGCATCGCTCAAGCTGAGGAGCACCACGATGACCCAAGGTCCTGCCAGGCATGCCAGCCCTGAGCACAAGGCACATGGAGAAAATGACCACCTCTGTCTCACTAAACATGCAGGTCTCAGACCTTCACAGCATCACCAGCTACATCATCCCAGCCACTGCCAGGAGCAGCAGTGGCTACACAGCTCAGTGTTTCAGCTTTGCCACTTCTAAAAGAAACAGTTGCTGGCATATTCTGCCTCTTCCTCAGAATGTGACAATGGCACATAAGCTTCATTGAAAGACAGCGTTTCATGATATAAAGCCTCATTTTTTTCTTCCCTTAATTTCAATCTGTTGCTCACAGCATGTTGCTCATCATTATGAAAATGAAGCCTCTTTCTTCTTGCTATTTACAGCCTTCAGAAACTTGAAGCCTTCAATGTTCCCACAGAAAACTAGTTTATTTTTTCTGCCTTTTTAAATGGCCTGAGTCAAGTTCACTTAAGCTGGGAAGAGACTGGAGCATAAACCAAAGAATGCCCCTCTCTTCACTTGCACTTTTAAAAGGGAAAATTTAAGCGGAGGAGTAGCACTTTCAGCCCTTACACAATCATAGACTTGAAGAAAACAATGGACATAAATCTCACTCAGAACAAACTACATTCTTGTTGCTGAAGAAGCTGACCCTCTGCATGAATAAATTTCTTAGATTTTTTTTTCAGAAAGAGGGACAGGCATCTTTTCTGTCACAAGTAACCAAGAACTCATGATTATTGCTGACAGTGTTCCCTGGCTTCATGGTGCTACATTGAGTCAGGGAGAACAGTGCCACTTACTGAATCGACAGGATTGCTTCACACAATTGTTTCGTGGAAGGTTGGTTGTCTGGGAAGTCTAGTACTACTTCACTTTAGCCATTGCCAAAGAACCCAGAGCTGAAGCGCTATGCACTGTAAATAAAACAGGGAATAACATTATCATACGAGCTTTGCACTGTCTTTCCAACTGCTTCCCTTTCCTGCCCCAGCAAAGAGATGCACATAACCTGACTGAACATTTTCATTTGTTCAGCCAGGCTGCTGATCATTTCCAATGCTCCCAGACAAAGGCCTCATTATTTCCTCTCATGTTAATGACTACTCCTATGGGCAGGTAGGCCACCATCTCTCGTCACTGCCTTTCTCTTTCACAAGAAGAAACATCCCTCCCTGTGGCACTGTGGGGAACACAGAGCCCTTTGCACTGTCTGCAGTTCCTGCTTGGCAAAAAAGGCCAGGGCTTTAACTGCTCTGAATATCCCCTCCTGAGACCCACTATATTGTCAATTCACTTCACCAGCCTCAATAACTTCCCTTTTGTGAAGGTCTGAAAGACAAATCCATGCTTGGTGTAACACTACTGCCCTCAGTGGAGTTGTAGCAGAGTTGAATTTGGACCAAACTCTTCACTTTGATTTGCTTTAAAAGCTGCTTTGCCCATGTGTATAATTATTAGAGGCAGATTCCTTTTCCCTCAATATGAAGCTACTTCTCTGTACCTGCTATTTCATCTTAACACAGCCATCTGAGTTATAGACATGCCTATGTGAAGTAGATCAATAGATTCTCTCCTGCCCCTGCCAGTATTAATTCAACATCATAAACGTCTTTTTGCCACTTGCCTTTTTAATGGTTTTTTTGTGTGTAGGAGGTAAGGGGGTTGGCAAGTATTTTCATTAGTTTGGTGTCTTTGTTTATGACAGGTGGAAAGCTTGCCAACAACACACAAATGCTCTCAAATTAAAGTCAGTTCAGTGGCTGTGATTAGATGAATTGTGACCGATTTCTAAACCCTTTGCTTCTCAGCCATAAATCCCTCTTGCTCCCCAATCACCTGAAGTAATGACTAATGCCAGGCTCCCCTAGTTACACAGGAAAAGGGGAAGGTGCTTGGGGATTAGACAAGAAAGTCTGCTGCCTCCAGCTTATTTTCAGGCTTTCATCAACATCAAAAAATTAAATGTGATGAGAGAAGCCATATTAACTATATTGCTCCTGTCCTTTCATCCCTTGCTGTGTAAGTGCTGTACACAGCTTATTTTCCTTTCAGTTGATATTAACTGCCATTTCCTGACATGTTCTTCTCCATTCATTTCCTGATTCATTTGTCATTATCATTCACACATGCAGACTCCCACTGCAAAAGCCAGTATCCCCATTAAAAAAAATAAACAAAGGGATCCAGTCTCTTCTTTCACTATAACCACACCAGCATATCCATGGATTTTAACTCCTGACTTACATCAGCAAAAGATAGCCAAAATACTTCATCCCGTCCAATGCTGGGCATCCCCAGCTCTCACTGAGGCATGAAAGTAAATTGCCCTCAGACACAGATTCATGTTAGTGATACAATTAGGAAGGCATGACAAGAAACAGATTAAACCTTCCCCACATCTTGAAGTTTAGTTAACAAGATGAAGCAGTATTTCTATTGACCATGGGTTACTGCAAGACTAATAAGCTTGTCTTTTCTCATAAATAAGAAGCCCAGTTCCCTTATGAACTGAAGAAATAATCATGCATCTTCATTTTTTACTAGCTGTAGGGGAATTGCCACCTCCTCCTCCCACATTTCCTCTGAAAATGGCTCCATGGCACAGGTAGCCTTCATTATACACAACTACATCTCCTGAATCTGGGCAGCTTTAGAGAGCAAAGCTACAAAAATTAAGAAACTTCTTGTGGAAGTTGCACAACACGCGTTTTATAGCACAATTTTCTCAGGTGATTCCCATTCCTATCATCCACCTGTTTCACTACAAGCACCGACAAAGGTAAAGCAATTGAAATCTTTCAGCAAGCCAGGGACAACAGTAAACGGTTTGCCTGTGAAATATGTCAACAGCTCTCAGCCTCAGCCAGAGGAATTCTCAGAAACTAAGAGCTCATTAAGCACAGGATATAATTAACTCTTTGCAAACTCTACATAGCATTTGTTAACAGAAAATATCCTCCAAGAAACAGCAATGAGTAATGCCTTATCTAGTGAGGTTGCACAGAGATGTTTGGGCTACTGCTTGCAGAGAGCCTTGAATACCTGAGTACCACTAATCACAGAAGGCTTCAGTAGCTTTCTATTTTCATTATGAAAATAAGGTTAAAGATACTCTGGTACTTAGAGCGTTTCCTTGAAGTAAAATGATCTTAAACACTAGACTGCAGTGGTTGTATTGTCTTTTCACAGCTACTACATGGCAGATTTTAATCACAAACTCTTCCTCATAAAGGAAAATAAATCTCTGCAGTCTATATCTTATTCTTGTCCCTAGTACCGAAAATAGTGTTTCCTACAGGAATCTTAGACCGGTATGATACATTCTGGACAATAACCACCATAAACACTGGCTAATATCCATCACAAAGTATTTCATCCTAGAGAGCACTATCACTCTGGAAACCAAGGCACAAACAGCAGCAGTTTTTCAGTGTGCATGCCATATGCAAAGCAGCTGCTACTCAGTTGCTTGGGCACACAGTCTGGGTTGGAGTTGAGCCGTTTTCTTCCCCAGCCCTTGGCAGTGCATGAAGGGCAGCATTTCAAGGCAGGAGGACAGTGTTCTGAGGTGGGAGGACAGCATCTCTGTGAGCACACCCCACCTCCCAGCCACAGTTGCTAGGGAACTTCATCATGGCAAAAGTGTCAGAGCTGTTGTCAGAGGGCTGCTGCTACTGCACTTCCAACACAAAAGCCAAGCCACTGCCCATATTGTGTGAAAATCCCTACTAGTTTTGACATCCTTCAAATCACATCAGGACCCCTCTATCCCCCATGGAGAAAGAGCCACTGCATTGAGGCAGATTATGTCAACTGCAAATTAGTATCTAACATCACGACAGAGCGTCCTTGTATGTGAGAGCACTGCACTGTTTGTTGGGTGCTGGCTTGTGATGTGGTTTTAAAACAGAAAACTAAAATGATGTTTTCAGATGGCAGCCAGATCACACTGTTTTACAACTTTTTTAAAAAATGTCATGTTACACAAGAGCCTTATAAAGGGTTAAAAATAACTAAGAATAAATAATAACCATGCCCTGCACCCTAAATGCTATATTACATCTTTAGTTAAAAGCATGAAACACGGATTTGCTGCTGTCTTAGTGAAGGGAGGAAGGTGTAGGTAACCACAGAATCCTGTTCAGTCTTTGGCACCTGCTGGAAAAAGAACTATTGGATCCAGCTGAGCCTCTGATCAAGGAGAAATCTGTAGATTGTCAATCTGGTTATTCATTTTCCTTGCAAATGCAGCAGGTAATCATTCAAGGGAGGAAGGGTGAGGGGAAGTAGTAAAACAAACACTGCAACCATTCTACTTCCTCACCCATGGTTTCCATCCCTTTAACTGCAAATTGTACCAAATGCTGAATCAATTGTTCTATGACCTTGAACTAAGTAAAAGGGCAAAACAAGAATTTCTAAAAATGATAAAGGTAAGCTATCACAGCTTGTGAAAATAGTAATCAATAAACCACTTCCCATTTAACAACCCTCCTTCTAAACAGACTGGTATTAAATGCACTCCACCCAAACTATTCATTTGGAGGAAAAAAAAAAACCCACACACCACACAACAAAAACCAACCACAACAATGTTTGGGCCAGCTAAGCACATACAGAACACCGAATAATCCTTTTGTGATTCCAAATCAGAAAATTAACAGTACACACCTTACCTAGCCGTAGAAGTTATAGACTAAGAAGATATAAACCCCTCTCTTCTCACAGTAAGAACATCAGAATCCATTCTAATTCTATGCCTCTTTCTTATAAGCATCCCAAGTCTTATTTTTAAGCTCTATCTGCACTGAAAGGTCAGGAAAGACTCCATTCTGAGTTCCACCAGATATTGGGAAATCTGTTCCCACTATTTTCTATCTGTGACTAAGAACTACTATTCTGTGAGCTTAATTTATCTGATTCTTGCCATTTTGCAGTTATTCTTCACTTCCCACCTATATCCTTCTTAAGCCATAACATATCACTGGGGTTCTTATGAACAGCTTCCCTACAACAATACATACACTTAAATTGTGGATTAATTATTTTTAAAGCAGTCTGGGCTCTTCTGCTGTTTACAACACTTTGTATAACAAGATTCAGACCCTGACTGGGGTCTCTGGGCCTTCCCACATGCAAATAACCAGTGCACACACACACAACATTACACTGAACAGTGTTATCATCCCTTTCTACAAAGCAGAGAAACTTATGACACTGAGGAATGTAATTACTTTTTCAATAGTTGTCAGGGACTTAGTATTGGAAGCAGCTCCCACAAATGTACTTTTTGGTCACAAGACACTTGCAGCCTCCAAATCTCTTTTGCCTGCTATGCTACAGTATTCTAATGCCTCCCCTTTCACTTCAGAGTACATCATATGGGACATCATCAGCCTTCCTGCTTTCATTTTCATGGTTCTTTTTCCTTGTGGATCTATTTACCATTAGACACCTCTAGAGTGCCCTATGACAAACTCAAGCGCAGCATATTCTGCTGCATCATCCCCACAGAGCAGCCTATTCAGCCTGATGCCCACCCAGTTTCTCCCCCCGGGTACACGGTGCCTTCTCTCAGATGGACATGCAGTGCTGCCAGAGTCCTGCCCTTCCCACAGGGTCTCTGATTGAGCCTGGGAACCTCTTTCCAGGCCGCTTCGTTTTCGCTTCCTTACTTGCTGACCTCCAGCTGCCTTTGTGCTTCAGGGAGGTCTCTCATGGTACCTTCACTACTGCAGTATTATGTGCTGAAGTTGTTCAGCCAAGCTGTTTTTTGCATCACCTCAGGATTTCCAAAATAACATTTTCTGTTACAGCTGTAGGCTTGGCCTTCTGCATCACTGAGTCCCAACGCTTTGCTCCTCCTTACCAAGCAGCTGCCATTCCCTGCGGAGCCCTGGCAAGCTGCTTTCCTTAGACAGACCATCAACTCCCCTGCTGCACCGGGTAAGTGCCTCTCGTCATCAGGAATGGGAAGCAGGACTTTATTCCCAACCAGTCTCCCTTAGTTGCTGGTTTCCTGGAGCAAACAGCAGCAGTTTGTGCTCCCTGGGTGCTGGCCAGCCAGGCAAAAAGCCCAAAAAAGAGACAAGCAGAGCAGCACAAATGATTCCCTGCCTGGTTCATCATCTCGATTTTAATTCAGTATTCTGTTCATTGTTCAGAATGTTAAACTCATGCCCCAATTCTCTGTGGTCAAGGTAAACTTATATTTGTGAGGGTGGGTTATTTCTTCAGGAATAAGCCTAGCCAGGAGCACCAGGCCACTTGTAGTCCCGCTCTAATTTGTTGACATGTATGTATACACTTGGAGAAGATCAGACCTGGCAACAACAATTTGCAGCTTATAACTCACAGATGCAGAACTGCTCTGAATAACAGCTCTGTTTCACAGCATCAGTCAGACTGTTCCTCCAGCTCTGTCGCTTCCAAACATTACATGTAGCTCCATGAAACCCTCCAGACCTAATCCACAAGGTCTGCTTTTGTCCAAGGCCCAAGCTTGCCTTGTTATTTGAAATAATAACTAATACAAAAGTCTGCACAGTGTCCACTCAAACCCTGGAGACATGGAGAGCATGATTTGGCTACTAGTCGTATTAGAAGATTTGCTCTCCATCCATTACCAAATTCAGAAATAGAGTTCTAAAGGAACAAAACTGTTCCTAAATCCACATCAGATTCAGCAAAAGGGTTTTCAACAAAAGAGTAGATGGGGATTCTTGAAGAGGTTTAAACACTTAATTTTTACATTTTCAGATTAAGTTAGTCTCTTGAGAAACACCAAGATATTTTGGCTTTTGATTTCAAAATGAGTCTTCAATTTGTCTGAAATTATATTTCTAAGAATCGGTTCCAGAGAAGGTGGTGAGGGTGAAATAATAATTTAAAAGTCTATCTTGCTTCCTATCAAAAAGGATCAGTAGCCAAAGCATTTACTTGTTTCCCATTTTGCTGAAGAGTACCTGCACAAAGCTTGTTCAATCTGAACAGTGGTGGGTTTGCCTTTCAATTTTTCAATTTGTTTTTTATACCAAAATTCCAGGTTTTGAGCAGTCCTTTCTAACATCAGCCTATAAACTACTCTGCTCTCCGTTAATCCAACAGACTCTTAACTGCTGTAGGACTACTAAGCAGGTAAATATGTTTTTGCAAAAGCTGAGCCCAGAACAGCAGTAGATTAAAACTCTTCAAGCTCAAATCATCTCATAAATGTATGGAAACATCTGAAAAATTGGATTCGTTGCTGGAACAGCTGGATGACATCACATAGAACAGCTTGGGAGGTTACACAACAGAAATCCCACCATTTTCTGTGAAAAAGTATTACCTCCCCTATCTCTATCCCACATGACCCTGTTTGTAAAAGGTGCAATTGTTCCTATATTTTCAAACATATATAGCAGCCAACTGCATTTCTTCCTGACTGTTTGATGAAGCCACTAGAACACTTAAAATGCAGTTCAACTCCCAAGAAAATATTATATATTTGAGTTTGGATGATGCCTCAGCAAACACAAAGGGATGCGCACACATTTCCCGAGGAAAAAGCCTTACATCTACACAGCTGGATGCCTATGGCGCATCACTTATAACAGCCAACCATGCTGCTCCTAGAGCTGCTTTTTGCACACACTACAGGGCTAGACATATAGGACTTTATTTTTTCTACTGCTTTGACAGCAGTCATTCTGAAGCGGAATCTAAGTTTAAAGAGCTGTTTTGCAAGTCAGCCAGTTTGAAATCAGATCCAAGATCAACAGAGCAGAGTCCTAGAAGGCACATCTTTCCAGCTGACACACACAAATACACCTCCTTTTCTCTGTCACTAATTATAGTCGTGTCGAACTTTGAGTCTGGCTCTGCAGTATGCTCACAGAAACTTCAAAAGACAGGAAAAGGCACAAGATTTGCTCTGAACATCCAGCTAAATTACTATTCCCCCCACAACAGTTGCTGGGAGTGTACATAGCAGGTCTTTTTTGTTACAGATAACCATATTGTTTATGGCACTCTGCATATTAGTAGTTTCACATACTTGAACACTTCATTGAAAATAAATAGAAAATGCAGCTACAACCTCAAAGAGATAAAGTACGCCATAATAAAGGGAGTCTTTTTATTTAAGGTCATTGACAGTTTGGGCATACACCATGCTCTCTGCTTTTTACTTGTTAACTGAGGTGAATCTAGTTGACCCAATATTAACCAACATAAGAAACTCACATCCTGTATTGGTATCAGAGGACACAAAAAAAGGACAGGTCACAGACAGCTTCCTCCACTATTTTTGCAATGCATAAGTACATACTCATCTTCATGATAATGCAAGTTGATGTCAAAACTGTAAGACAACCTATTAAGCAGTTAGAAAATGTTATTGGTTTGAGACAAATAAGGCACTGCTCTTCCCTCGAAATCAGCTTAATGCCATTGGAAGACTTTGTGCAGTACATATGATGCTGCACAGTCTTTGTGTTCCTCTGCTTCAGGATGAGTAAACTTATATATGCATAAGTTATATCTACAGATTATCTGCAAAACAGTCAAGAACTGTATCTGCAGTATATCGGAAAACATTACAATTAGCTTTGAGCGAGACAGCTCTGTTATCCATAGCAGCAGCACTGCAGACTCCTGGCACCCACCAGGGCCTGTGCAAGCCCGTTCAGGATGCCATGCGTCCTCTCAGGAGCTCAGGCCACGTCCCCAAAGCGTGGCTGCTTTCTGAGGGGAGATTTGTCACAGCTGTCATCCCCAAGTCTTCACATGGGCTACTTCTACCTTGGACTGCAATTAAGGTCTACTCCTACCAGTCCCTTAAAGCCTGCATCTGGCTTTTCCTCAGAGGAGCTGAACTGCTGACCCTGGACACGTTGCCACAACTTCCCACGGTTGATCGCTTGGACTGGAAGAACAGGAAACAGTTTAATAACTGTGCCTGAAAACTACTGGAAGACTTTTGTGTTCTTGTTCCTTGCAAACAGTCTTGCAAGATGATGTACATTCCTGTGAAACTGCTCTAAAACCTCCTACAAATGCCGATTAGTGATAAACCTACTGAAGAACCTCACTTGAAGGCACAGTACCTAACATGACCAGGAGTTCACTGAGAAGTTACTGAACACTATATGTAACTGAAAGTAATGCTTAGAAATTAAAAAACAGATTAAGCAGGAGAATTTATTTCTGTGTCTATCTATTTTTTCTTATACAACCTTACA
This sequence comes from Pampusana beccarii, assembly GCA_013399365.1. NCBI lineage: Eukaryota > Metazoa > Chordata > Aves > Columbiformes > Columbidae > Pampusana > Pampusana beccarii. Next base: position 174,529 of record VWYH01009982.1, read on the forward strand.
CAATTTCTGTCTCTGTATTCTTCCATGAATTACATTTACCAGCAGACAGGAGAATTAATATAAAGAACTATTGTAAGACATAGTGATCCCCTTGAATAAAGTGTAGTAAGTGCAAAACAAATTATTTGCTGTGTTTTGCAGGAGGGAGATCATCTACAAGTTGGAAAAGACTTTTGGTGGATGGTCAGTCTGTTCATCAAATCATAATTAAGAGATCCTCCACACTGCCGTACTGGCAGAGCCTGTGCAGAAGCCACACGTGGTTTCTACCAGAAAGCCTAACTCCACAGAGCACTTCTGACCGCAGATGACCCTGCTCCAGTTGTCCTAGGTCCTGGAACCAGGGCTAAGGCTTCAAGTCTTTCTGATTGCTTAAACGTGATCCTTAAAGAGTTCCAGCTCTTCAGAGCATCCACTAACTTACATTCAGCCTTCTCAGGTACCACACAGCAAGCTTTACATGGAAAAACTTACCATGATTTTTAAGAATGCCAATGCAATTTACACCTTATGTAGTTCTTTAAAAGTTGTCCCTTGTGTCAATATTAGTTTATATCAGTGATAGAAGTGTCACATTCTCAGTAACTCAGAGTTCCTCTCAATTCCGTTATTATTTCAGCCTCCTAACTCTTTCCAATAATTCACAAACATATTCAGCTAAAGTTTGATCCTATCAAGATCAAACTTGAAACAGCCAAGCACATTTTGACACTGCCTTTCGGCTGTACTGAAGACAGATTTATTTGCAAAAGCAAACTAAAAACTGCTTTCAGAAATATTTTCTAGAGTAGCTGCATCATCATCTTCTGTTTTGTTCACACAAACAGCTATTTCAGTAAAATCTAGTTTCATAAGAGTCTTACAAAAACCTTCACTCAGTAAATCACACTAAATTGAAATGGTAGTCAAGTTAATAGAAGTTTTGCAGTCATGGAAAGAGAAGATGAGGAACATGCATGTGGTAAACTTAACTACACTAAAAACTAGACAGTAACACAGGTCTTGTCCATCAACCCATTAAAAATATTAGACGATACAAACAGCAAAAAACTCCCGTGGCTCATACAAGTTCCATTTCACAGCATTTGATGAGGTCTCCTACAGGCTGCAGAAATGTTTCCTCTATTTGAGCAAGCACCATATTTCACAAGCAATCAAATCCCAGATATCCAAGAACTCTGATAGGCAAGGAACAATTACAAGAAGCTATGCAGCAAATGTAAGACTTTCTGCCCAGTTTTACTGCTATATCCATTTCACCACCCTCAGTAATTAACACCATGAGCTGAAATTTTTAAAAACGGAAGCAAACGTGACTTGTATCACTTACACTGACAGAAATCAAGAACCACCTTACTGGCATGAGATGGCAGCCAGACTCCCCATGAATAAAAGGATGCAGTTTACAACAGAACACAACGTCCAGTGATGAAAAGCAGTGTCTAGAAAATAACTCAGAAACTAGGGACAACCATTTCTTTAGGTGATTTCAAGACAACCTTAGTTTGTGTTAGAATTATTTTAATACCACCGAATACAAAATTGTCCTCAGAAGATGAAAGGGCTTTGTTCAGGCCAGCACTAATGCATACTGGCTGTCTTGCTTCAAGGAAAGAATAAACCTATACAGTTTTTAATAAATTATTACATTGCCTGCTTCAATTCTTGTGGCTTTTCGCAGCATACATTTGGTTTTATGTTGTACATCCTTGCTGTTGTTTCCCCCTTCATTGCTTTCTCCTCCTTGGTGTATAATTAAGTATTTCCCCTAGACTATGTTGTATATTAGATTTTTAGTTGAGCCATTCTTAGCTATAAAACAGAATGAATCTTGTTTTTTACAAGCACAAATTATTTGTGTTTTACCATCTTCAGAAGAGACAGAGCCCAAAGGAGACCACCACAGCACTCACAATGCTTTTCTCAGAGGTCATCTAAAGGGCTCAGCTCCACAAAAGAATTAGCAAGGATGCCTGGGTGTGGGTGGAAAGCAAAAATAAGGAAGTTTAGATAATAAACTAACACAAGGTGAGTGTGACAGAGCATGTTTTTGTGAGCCACTGGTTTTATAGTGGCATTATAATAAGTATATCTGATTTTGACATAAGAGTAAAGATCAGAGGAAAAACAAACAAACAAAACAAAGCAAGTTGAGAAGCAGCAGCAGTCAGCTAAATAACTTTTCTCCACACACAAATAAGCCCAAGAGAAGCTCCAGAAAGAGAGTCCATTCTTCCTGCTGCATCTTTACTATAAGAAAAGCATTTTTGTGGTCTTGCTCTTCTTATAGTGACAAGACCTATCTGTTAGAAGGGCAAATTATTATTTCAAGGAGACAGAAAGTAAAGGACTTCCTCTATTACGCATTACTAATTAGCTCCAAGTTGGGGGGTAGGGTTTAGCATAGATGATTGGCAATATAAAAAGCATTCTGACAAAATATTCATTGAGGCAAGCTGTGCAAATGACTGCTGCCAGCCTGGAAACAATGGCTCCATTGTTCTGCAGAGTGAATTTATTTGGGAACAACCTCAGAGGGTCCAGCAAGGAATAAAAGGTAACATTTTTGCAAATTCAGCTCACTTTCTGTGGTTCAAGAGTGGGTTTTCTTTTCAGGAAAGGATGTTGAGCTGTGCTCAGCGCCCAGGCTCCGTTATTGTAAGCAATAACTGTTTTGCCAACTTACTGTATGCCAATTTTAATGTAACTACCTAATTCAATTGGATAAAGAAAAGAAACATGCCTTTCATCATGTTTTAAAAGACCTGAAGAATGAAAGTGAGAGAGAAACATGTGATGTCGGGTTGTGGCATCAAGTACTTAGACACACCTTGCAGAAGCTTTTTTCCTCTTCCTCTTCCCCTTCCCCCCTGCAGCCCATTAATCCCAGTGCTTTTTTACAGTGGCCATGAGCCCAGGTTGTCTTTGAGGCAAAGACTCTCCGTAGCATTGCAGAGAGGTAGGACTGATACAGATACTGTACCAAGGCATAAAACCAAGAGCCTATTAGCAACATGAAAGGAGAGGAATGTCAGTTTTCTTTCTGCATTGCATTCTCATTCCCATGGTTGACTGGTATGAATGACAAAATGGTGCTAACGGTACCCATGTGGTCTGCAATGAAACAAGGACTATAAAATAGTCTAGGGAATATTTCACATCCATGTTCTTTGTTCTAACAAACCTGGAAGAAGTGTCTTTTTGTACCATGAGGTATTTGCAAATCATGCTTTTTAAACCCCAATTGGCAGGAAAAGCCCCTATTATTTCTTTAGTTGCCTCCCATCAGTAATTCTTTGACATAGTAAATCACACTGTCCTTATTTGAAAATCTTCATTCTACTGAAAGGGAACACTGTAGACTTACAATGTTAAAAAACTATATTAGACTTAAAAATTATCCAGAATAACTCAAGTTCATCTGTTCAACCCAGCAGGACAATATCTGCTCTTATGCAGGACCTTAACGTGATCCAGAATGAGCCACAAAGCAAAGAATTAAACCTGAACAGAACCATGAGCTGTGTTCACTGAGAAAAGAAAAGAGAAGAAAGAGTATCTGTGCACTGCAAACTACAACAGCATATGTGGAATAAAGGCCTGTTGTTCACAATACTTGATAGTCCATCAGCAATTCTCCTTCCATTAACACTGCAGCCCTCAGCCTCTCCCCTTCATTGAGGCTGCTTCCACAGTTTCATTCCCCTTACCCATCTCCTCTCCACCTGTCCTTCTAGGCTGCCTTCCTCTTGTTTTATGTATTTCCACAGAGTAAAATGCACAAAGGAAGTTCAAATATAGAGATTCTCCTGTGACATTTCACACTGGGTGAATAACTTCTTGCTTACAACTTCATGTTTTTAAGTGACTGGGTCTGGATTCCAGAGCTAAAAAATACTGGATGTCGGGTTCCTGCTCCCAGGAGGCCGCAGACACAGTGCTGCTGGACCAGGCAATCCTGCACAGGGTCTGATCCAGCTCCCAACAGCAACGGTGCTGCACCAGCCTGCTCAAGTACCAGTTCCTCAGAGGGAATTTACTGCTGTGGTTCCTTAGGAGCACAGAATAGTCTGCAATCAGCTGAGCACTAACCATTTTCGTGATGTACAATAGGACAAAAAATACATGAGGACATAGTTTGAATCAGTTACATACACAGAACTATACATAGGGTTAGGTTTGGACTGGAAAAAATTCCATTTAAATGATTCATATCTATTTCATCTAATCATCACTGATTGTTTACATTAATAATCATCACTAAGACTGGTGTCAGGCTACCGCGTTTTGTTGGGTTTTGCAGTATGTTTTTATTTTTTAATCTAGGAACAGTATTTTAAAGTTTGCAATTTATTTTTAGCTGACATTGGTTAAATACTTGAGGATATTTTTCCTCACGCTTTTAAATGAGCTCACACAGGAAACATAACCAGGTACTGTTCTGACCTCAATATTCATCTAGCAGAAATCAAAACAATGCCTTTTTTTAAACTTATTTCTCACTCTGGTGTTTATCAGCCCTCATGTTAGACCACAGGTACTTACAATAGAGTTTTCACTTGAGCAGTAGGGAAATAACTACAAAGGCAGAAGCCCCTGATAATGAGTAGGCCCTCCAAGCACATGTTGAAACAAGTGATTTGTCTTCAAATTCTTTTATTGTGAGTGGGATTAACAGATGAGACCCCAAGCCTTATACCCACCATACATCCTATTTTACAAATGCTTCCCCCTTTGGAATCAGCCCCATGTTCCAACAACTCTGCAGCTTAATTCATCATAAGAAAAAACATTGACTATGACTGACAATTTAATGTGGGATTATGCCTTGCAGTGCTTATCCTGCTCTTATCCACAGGCTCAGATTTGGCTGCAAAGCAATTTTCCCATAAGGTACATAATGCAGAGGTCTCTCCAAGAGCCCGCTGAGCCATGGCAAATTAAACATGGACTATTTCACATTGAATCCTAGTTTTGGCCAACAAATTACTTTTGTTGAACTATCCTGAAGTAGTCTTAACCTCAAAGCAGCCTACAGTCCTAAAAAAATAAGCTGAAAATCCATTTACATGAAGGTCTCTTCCAGTAATTACGCCTGCCTCCAAAATACATTCACAGCCCTTCAAAACAGTCACAGGAATAGTTTTACAGAAAACAACACTTTCAGATAACTACAATTACCTGCACATTTCTCTGAAATTATTCAGCTGATTAATACAGGGAGGTTACACAAAGTGCCATAGCTATTCAGCTAATGTCCTTAGCTTGAAGTTCGCACTAATTTTGTCAAGCCTAATGTAAGGACCTTGTGCCCAAAAGCTTCCTGAATTTTTCCAACTGCATAAGCCATTCCAATAGAATATGTAATTTCAACCTATACATTTTGTATCTTACATCTGAATGACTGCAAGATGCCAAGCCTACCAGTACTGCTAAGTATTACCCAATCTATACTTCAAAATATGAAAATCAGTATACTAAGGATGCCAGATCTTCAAGCAAGAAGCATAATGATTTTAAAAAGTAACTGAACAAAAAAAAATTAATTTCTAAGACTGTGTTACCACATTTCTTTTGACACACTCCTAGCAAAACAGCAACTCTAAAAATACTTGTCCTTAACGAAGTGTGAGGTAAATTTTGTTTAAAACCTGTGCTCCTTCTTAAAGGATGTCAACAGAAATATATTTTCATCATGTTAAATAATCATTTCAAAGAAAGAAGAGCTGCTCATATTTCAGGTATTAAATGCATTTTTCCACCCTCAATCCCCTCCTTCATTGTTCCCAAAATCTCTCACTCTGACAGCAGTGATGTTAAAAGATGCAACATGTGGCAGGCATGCTGTTCCAAGACAGTCAGAAGGAAGCTTTGGTGTGAATAATGCTGAGGGCACCTAGGTCATACATACTCTGTTTGGTAACACGAGTTAAAGACAGGGAAAAACTAATAAATACTAATAAACTAATAAAAACTCAAAATAGATCCCAATGGCCTGCAGTACAAGAAAGCCCAGTCCTTGCAATCTGCTTGTCAGCATAGCTCCCATTACACTTATCAGTAATTCACCAGTGCAGGGACCTTCAACATAAAAATTCACCATTGAACAATATTAAACAGACTGCTTATTTTGCGGTGTCTGCAATGTCACGATACAAGTTAGATATCCAGTTCCTGGGTGACCTAAGCCAGCAGAGTTGCACATGGGTTACCAGTGTCCTGAAATCACTCCTCCAGCCCTCTGTACTGCAATCTGTCCTCTGCTAGATTAAAGAGCACTGAACTTTCACCTGAGATCACACTTACTTTAAAACACATCTCAAGATATAGGCAACATGCATCTGCTGTGAGGTTATTACACTCTACGTTGTACTAACAAACCAAACACCTTCCCACACCTCCATCACCAAGAGGCCTCCTGGTAGTGAGGTAAGAAGGTTCAGTCAAATGAGCCAATGCTGATGAAGCAAGCTGGCAGCATAGAAAAATTACATAGTTCTTTACATTTAATAATAGTTTCTGAAAAGCACTTTCCAGCTTTTGAGGTGAGAGTGGAAAGAGATAGAGTGAATGAACTAATGAAAAGTATTTCTTTTTCATTATTAGACAGAGGTCATCAGAACTTGAGATGCTGAACAGGAAGAAAACTGCTGGTTTGCAGGTTAGGCATTTCCACACTGGGTCAACTGGCCAAATGAAGCATGAGGAATCCTGCACCACTGACAGGGAGACTGTGCTGCAGGCTGGAACCCACCAGCTCCAGAAACAGCCCCCTTTTGTAGGTCTCCAGCAAGCTACCAGCACAATGTTTAATGTGACAGCCTGCTGGACAAACTAGGACAAAACTTTTGCTTTTGCATCCTCACTGTGTATTTTGCTTTCCATTTCACAAGAGCTCATGGACTTCTCAGCCTTGGTCAGAAGGTGTGAACTCCAGTACATACTGTGAGATATTGCTATTGTGAGAAACTGCTAAGTTTTGAAAGAGAAGCACCAGGCAAAGCTGTTAAAATACATGCTTAATTCACAGCAACAATTGCAATCCAACACCACTAACTCAGGGAAGCCTGCAGGAGAGGAAACCCATATACCTAGACATTTCCAGAAATGTTTTGAAAAATGTCTTTCTGTATGTTGCCTTGGACAACACAGAGATACTCCATTATAATTACCATCAGGGTGCTGAGAGCATAGATGGATGCCTGCTAATTGAAGCTACTACAGTTTCATATAAATTGAAAGAATAAATCAAATAAATAAATATCAGCTTCCCAAGAACATTCAAAGCAAAAAAAAAAAAAAAAAAAAAAAAAAAAAAAAAAAAACAGCTTCACAAAAAAAAAAAAAAAAAAAAAAAAAAAAAAACAGTAACGAGTTCTGGAAGCAAGGAAGGAAATAGTTGTCAGTGAAAAACAATCAGCAAAGATAACAGACCTCTGCCAGCAGACAACCATCAGTAACAACTTTGGCTTATCAGGAAGCAACTTGACAGCCAAGTCTATTGATTAGAGGGACAGCCATAAGCCAGGCAGATATACTGTGAGGACAGACCAATTCCGTCAGGTGTTGTCTTAAATCCAGTGGAAACAAACAGTAATGCAAGTTACAGCTCCTGAGGGAGGCACGGGGTGGGGGGGTGTGGAAAAAAAATCTAGTCAACATGCATGAAACCAAAGTAAGCAACTAAAGATCACTGAGAAAGATCATTGCCACATCTTCAATAAGAAGTTATGAAGTGGGAAATCAAGGACAATGAAACATGGACAGGTAAATAAGTCTCCATTAACAACAGTCTCTGCTAGATACAGAGATATTCAACTGAGATATTAAAATCCTTTCATAGTTAATTTATAACTCCAGAAGAGTGGCAGGTTCACAGCCCTTAATACTTAAGTGTTTCAGGAATATGAAATAGTGAACATAAAAGTGAGAAAATTTTTGTAGACACTGCCACATGATTTCTCTTTGACACTGGAAACAAGAAAATCAGCTGTGAGAGTGGATTCTTGCCAGAGTCAGTATCTGCAGTCATCAGCATCTTACTTGAAAGAGGCCAGTGAACAGACTCAGCCTGTAGTTACCTTCAGTAAACGCAAGCCTGAGGTGAACTGAAATCACACAATATCACACCTCACACTTGGCAACAGACTCCAGAAGCCACTCCACTAACTGCTCTGCGATATACTGTGTCAGCGGAGTCCCACACCAGCCCCTCAGTACTGTGCCTTTTGGAAGGTTTCACAAGAAATGAGCAGTGTTGTTCACAACACTCCCCAAGGCAAAACTCCCCCCTCAAGGCTGTCTTATTCCCAGCACAGGTGTGACAACTGCAGCTGTGTTACAGGATCTGCATCTGAAGAGAAATAAGCCAAAGATGGCAAACTGAATATACAGAAAAGGATTCATGAATGGAACAAGCTTTCCTAAAAAGCAAATGGCAACAGACCTATCCAGACAGGGAGTATTAATCACTTAAAATACAAAACGTGGGTAAGCTGTAACACTCTATAGGAAAGACAACCGATTTTACAGGTCAGCATTCCTAGTTACAGCCAGCATGAGAAGAAAAAGTGGAGTCACAGATAATATAGTTAAACATTGTACATAAATCAATCTACAGATTCTATCAAATTATTTCACCATATGATCTCATTCTGTTCATAAAATATTTGCATGGTTTCCTTCCCCATAACAGGAATACAGAAGAGTTTTCAGATTAAAATTTTCTACAGGTGAGGCTCAAATCAGCTATCGTAGGAGTTAGATGCAATATCATGCCGGTGTTTTCAGAAGCATAAAATACACCAAAATATGAACTGCAGCATCTTGCAATCTTACCAGAATATGCAAAACTAAGCTTAAGTATAGCTATTTTAATAGTATAGATACACTCGAGCTATTAAAAAAAAAAAAGGCTGAAGTATCACATTTACAAAGCACCCTTTAAAAAAAAAAGTCAGCATCAGTAAATAAAGCGTTAATTTACTCCAATAGCTTAAACAGTCTAGAGAGACTTTGAAGACCAGCATCCTTCCTACTGACTTTATCAAACATCCTCTCCAGCTTGTATTAAAACTTGTCAACTGGAGAAAGTAAGGAAGATATCAGTAACAGAAAGTATGAGATACTGCAGATGGGAAAATTAATTTTAAAGAGAGACTCAAGGAAAGGATGTCTAGGTTTACACTAGAAAAATTTAGTCAGTCCTCTCAATCCTAGAACAGCATAAACACATCATTGCAGCCTTCTATTTAGGCTAATCAGCTCTGCTGAGAAGGAAGGTATGTTTGCAGAGGCAGAGCACAGTGTTAACGCAGTTATGCTGTTTCTGGGACCTACCTCGTTAAGCACCGCACTGTGTAGACACATGCTAAATGACTCTGGAGAACAGCCATTATTCCTCTTACATGTGCCTCTGAACAGTGCTGAACTTTTGCATTTGTTTGTAACATTGCATTTTTAAAACTGAACAAATAAAAGCAGCCAAATATAACCCATAAAAGGTCAAAACCCAGGGAGACAGAAAGCCCACTAATTTCTGCAGTATTAAAGAACTATTTCAGATATTTCCAAACACAGCATCTGTAGATTGGTTTCTCTCATTGGTTTTCAGTAATGTACTTACTTGCCTTTACACAGTAAATAGATTACCACCATACATTATTTGCCAGTCAAGTATTAATTACTCCATATTCTAAATGTGGTTCTTATAGGAATCTTTTACAACTGCTTCACCTATGACACCCTGCAGAGCTGCATGTCCTTAGTTTCAGCTGCATCTACATGTCCAGCTACATGATTATACGATCTTGCCCACAAATCCCACAACTAAATGCTCCAAATAAAAAAATCAGTACCTTAATGAATTGTTCTCATCTTTGCCTCCATCTGAAGCCCTGTTTCAAACAAGTTCCAAATTCACACCATTAACACAGAAAAACCTTTTATTAATTTATTCGCCTGCCTTGCCAGCCTCCCCATCATCCTTTGGCCACCTACAAGCTGCAGAGCACTGGCAAACTCAGAGTAATGTTACAGATGCTGGGGCAAGAACACCTTGAGTAAAAGCGATCTGGAAGTTGTGGCTGCTTCACTCCTGGGAGGATGATTACACTGTACCGAGTGCCTAACGCAGTCCTTGAAGCAGGAGCCAACAACCACTTCAATCTCAATGCTTTAATTAGTGGGCTACAAAGCCAAGATCTTTCTTGCCCATCCTCCCCCTGGTGTCACAGTTAATGCATTCTTTTCTGAGCCTTGTCCCAGCTCTAAGAACTATACTCAAGATACAGAAGGCCAGGACAGTGACCATCCAAAGACTACTTTAGACGGGTGGCTGGAAAAACTTACAACTAAGAAAGGAATCAACCTGTGTCTCCTTACCACCTCTGTGGGTGCTCCAGCAGCTTGGCTATCTCGCCAAATACAAAGCATAAACATTGCTCGGTACCCCTGGGAGAGAGAAGACAGGAGAGGAAAAAAAAAAAAAGAAAAAAAAAAATCGCATTACCCAAAATGCACACCTAACCTGTGCCGTGTGTCCCAGGACACACAGGGACGTGAAGCACAGCTCAGCCTTACCATTCCCAGGGGGTAGCGGTGGCACCTCCCTGCCCAGCACTGCCTGGCACAGCCCTTCACACCCACCGTGGAATGGTTACATCCCTGTACAAACCCCTGGGTGCTGCACAGCCCCATTTCAGGGCTGCCAGCCATCCTCATGTTAAGTGGCACACCACCTACACTGCATGCCTGATGCAGGGGATCTGAACACACACAGCACATTAACTTCTTATTTTACAGTAGAGGGTTTCAGCAGCAAGCCTGCTTGACAGGTTGCCGCCTCTGCCTCCCAGGCACTTGGTCCCTTCCTCCCTATACCCACACTCCCAAGATGCAGGTCCCTGTCTGTTGGCCATGTGATTGATGCTCACAAGATTTGTGACATAATCTAGGTTAAAAGCAGATTATTTTTAACCCAGCTGCCCGTTCACTGATCCAGTTCATAGCACAACATCACAACAGCCATACCACGGCTAGCGGGGCAGAGAGCCACAGCCAGGCACAAGCAGGGAGGAAGAACAATAGCTAGAGCTGTGGGAAATGTAGGGTTACTGCAGAGGCCACGAACTGTGGCTTCAGGGGCGACCAAGTGCCATGTCATGTAGTTCCCTCCCCAGTACGTTTCTGTACTCCCTAGGAAGCCACAATTACGTGTGTGTAACATACTGCACGATTTCAAAAATGTTGTGATGGGACTACATGCCAATCAGGCTGCTGGAAGCCTCATGTCCTTGCATAGTGTCCATGCAGTCCATTTGTTTCCAAATGCAGCACCTGCTGAGCTCATTGGAATAACACCACCCCCCCTTCAGCTTAATAACATCCCTGTTTTTCAGGTGACAAAGAAGAGAGCTTCACAGAGAAAGATCCTGACACCACTGCAGGCTTCCCTGCAGGATCCAGGTCCCTGCCTCCTGCCAAGGCAGGATTTCACACCCGTTTTCCTGCTACAGAGAGAAGTGCTGGCAGACAACAACAACTGCGTTTTAAGAAATGTGCAAGAAACTCCGCTGTGATACATTTAACCCCCAACAGCTCTGAACACTTCAAACACTAATGCCAGTCTCTGTGCCACAGTGCAATTTACCTGTTTCACCCTTTTTCTCCCGAAGACACATGATGAGTTTCTCCTCACTAACTAGCAGTCAAATTAAAATTCATATTTCTGTGTATTTCTACCAAGTTCTCTTGCAAGCCAGCAATTCTCCCAACATGAATTAATCAACTAACACCAAGGAATTAATCCCTCAATGTCCAGAAACTGCTTCTAAGGACTCCAACAGAAGAAATTAAGATCCTGCATTTTAGACATAGTCAGTAGCACTAAATTGACTGGTTAGAAGTCCATATTTCCACTTTAAAATGGTTTGTGATCCACAATGTTAAAAAATCACTCTTTTAAAGTAAACAAATCAAAAATCCGTGCTAGTGATAAGCTGGATTGCAGATTTACCTCAACATCTGCTGACATCTCTACCCTGCATATGTCAGCCTCTTTTCTGCTTAAGTGTTCAAACAGAAGTTTCCTCTTTAAGTGCCCACTCTACAACTTCATTTTCTTCATACAACTCTAGCCTAACTTTCTTGCTGATGCAGTGCTACAGAGAACAGTACCCAGGCAGCTCACAAACAGGATGGATATGAATACCAGGGACCATATCAGTGATCTTGGCATCACTTATAATTCAGCCATTTGATACATGTGGCCAACCAAGCTAAAAGTAGTGATTCAGAGAATTTGAAGTCCCACTGCACAACACCATCACAGAGGAGCAGTTTGGATTCTGGCCATTCATCCCTATAAATCAAGCAGGATACATGAATCTCCATGCTGGTTAGAGACATTAATCAGGTTACCCAACAGCTCCACACTTACGGCATCTTCCTATGCTCCTCAAACACAGCAGCATCACACCAAGGAAGGCAGCAGCTTGATCTTCCTACTTGCCTTAGATCCTAAATGAGCTCTCAACCAAAGGCTGATGATAAATAGCTAATTAATTCATGTACCAGCTTTACTGTCCTCCACACTTGCAGACCAGTTTCACAGCTACACCAATCACTTGTCCATACGAACATATTTTCAGAATTAAAAAAAGACTACAATTACTGCATAGGGTCAGAATGGTGTTTTGGTATTACATTAAGGTAATGTCAAGTTCAGAATAACTCCGTAAATAGATCATTTCTAACCTATGAGGTAGCCCCTCAGACAGCACACGGGCAAGGAGCACAGGGACAAGAGACCCAGAAGGCAGCACATCTGCAGAGCTTTCCCAGGGCAAGAATAGCTGCTGCAGGGCAGGAAAGACTCAACATCAGTAAAGGAAAACTGGCCAGAGAAGGGATAGTACCCAACGCTACTATGGATCAACTGAAATCAGGTATTGTAACCTAGTGCTCAGGACTCAAAATTTCAGCCAAAATTACTAATCTAGTGCTAATGATCTAAAAAAAGCACGGATGTCCATTGTTGTGTACCAGCCTGCAGACACTGTTCGCACAAGCAAAAGTTTAATCTCAAAAAATAAATATGGGCAAAGGGAAATATTCCTGCTTACCAATTAAAAGATCATTTGTATAACCACCATCTGGAATTAAAGTACTTTCCCCCCCAATTAAAATGTATGAAGAAACTCCCTCTGTGCATGGTGCCTATGCCTACAGTGGCTGTTGTCTTTGTTTTGAGTCAGACACTGAATGATCTTTACTTACTGCTCTAAATCAACTCTGAATGTACCCTTTTATAGGGCTCTTCTTTCCCAATTGCTTTCATTTCTGTTACACATCTGCTTCTGTCACTTACTCTGGATCTTGTCATTTGCTCTTAAACATAAATGGAGTTTGGCCCTTGACTTCAGTAAGAAAGTGGGAAAAGTCATTAGTCACAATACAGCATCACCTGATAGCATCAAGTCATAAGGCCTAACACAAATGCTCCTTGTATCCAATTTATTTCTTATTACAGTGATAGAACCCAAAATTCAAGCCCTTCCTCCTCCCAAGTAGCTCTGTGCAATGAGAAACTGACCTCTGCATAAGGTCCGTCACAAAAGGGATGAAGAATTATTCCAGGGAATATTGCAGATGAGTTATTTGCTGTAGGAAAGCAGTGAGCACCTGTCCAGAGCTTCCATGTCAAGCACTGTGAAAGCTTTCTGCTTTAGCTCTACTCTAACACACATTCACATTTCCCTCCTAAAAACTAAATTCTTCTAACATTTAGACTTTCAAATAACTAAAATAACTAAAATTAGAAAGCCCATGTTTGCCGGCTTCAGAACTCTTTTTTTTGGAATTACAGACAAAAGACTTAAACTTGGCCAGGTACATGTAGATTAAGCAGTATTTAATAAGCTACTGTTGTATAATGCACAAGTTCATACATTTCACACTACCTTTGTGGGATGAATTGTCATAAAGGGCATTTTTCAAAAGTTAAGCCAGTTGTGTAGTTATTACTCAACAGCTTTAAAAGTAGAATTCAATAGTACAAGCGCTATTCGAACACTTAGGTGTACAGTGTTCTTTTCCAATAACAGTGTAAATGACTAGATTATTACAATAACTAAGAACACTTGGGCCTTCTAGAGACACAAGTTCAACCCAGCAATTATTTTCCTCCTCTGGGTTTAACAGAGTATTTCAGCAAAAAAAGATATAATGCAACATCTACTGTGAACAAATATTAAGCATCTCATGGTCCTGTTAGAAAGAAGTCGGGTTGTGACAGCAGCTGACAGAGTACCTAGTCCACTGCAAGTCAAACATCAGTGAAACCTTTGTCTGAAGATGAATTTTCATATTTTGTACATCAGCGGATATTTATCCAGCTGTTGTTCAAAACGATCTTTCTAATTAAGGAAATTAATGACAACTACTTAAGTTCTGCAAAAAGACTCGTGTTTCCCACTGAGATACCTTGATAATTTCAGATACTCTTGGAATGATAGGCATTACTTAAATGATAATTATTCACATTGGTTTTCATCCACAAATATATATAGCATGAGTAAGAGTGGCTATATTCACAAAACATGTACAGGCTTTTATTCAGGAACCCCAAGAGTGTATAAAGAAGTCCTATGTCATTTGGTTTTGTAAATGAAGAAACCAAAATTACCAAGGTTAAGGTGACATTGCTCCAAAAATCTTGTGGTACAAAAAACAGCAGAATCAAGTCTCAAAGCAGATAAATAGGATAAAGATTAAATCTAGTGACAGAAATAAAAACTGGATCACCTGAAAAAACTGCTATTCTTACTACCAGATTTAGAAAAGTAAGACATACAAAATTTAAAGTTATCTATTGAACTTAAAATTAGCATTGCTCTTCATGTTTTTCAGTATGCAAAGAATTGCGATGTTCATGTCTTATGAACCATCTAAATAGTGTATTCTTCTTTGATCTGTAGCCCAATTCTGAAACATATGTTAGATTTGATTTAGCTTACATTGACTAGATTACTGACATGGTTTAATTCATGTTATTTACAATTGGGAGAGCTTGACAATAAGTAGAAAACAAATTATACGAGTTTATTACACCCTCCCTCTCACTTACACCAATGAGTGATTATAATGAGTTATAATCATGGAAGATTTAAAGAGATGGACAGACAACTGTGTTGCTGGTTCAGCATCCAGAAACACACGATATGCCCCACATACTGATGAGGGCACATTATGCACAGACACTGTTGTCTCAAAGCACTGGCATAACACTGCACTGGGCTTCTCTCTCTTGAAGCTGATCTACATATTTGACTGTGCAACTCATCTGCTCTCCCTCAAACTGCTTTTGGTGGGGGCGGTGTGTCACACTAACAAAGGGCATGAACAGAGCAGATGGTTCCCGATTCTTAGAAGACAACATGTGTTCCTGTAGCTGGCACTCAAAATGCATTAAGGATCATTTGATTTAACAGAAATTGGGTCTTGCATTGTTCATTAGGCTGCCATAGATGTTTAGTACTTCACAGTTAGCCAGAAACAGCCTTATCCCACATCTGTGTTCCATAATCTCACTCTTCCTCTCTCTTATTCTCTTCCAAAACAATCCAAATAACTGTAGCCATCTATAACACTGGACCAGGGGGGTGTAGAGCTATTGTATGGCTACTTTGAACCCTGCAAATTCGAATCAATTTGGAAGAAGTACCACTCTTTTTCCAAAGTGTTCCTGCTAGAAAGCTCTAAGCCACAGAATCCATTAGCCAGTGCTTCTCTAAGAAGGGAAATGATTATGCAACATTTGAACTTCATTATCCACAAGAAAATTCTTGATTTAAAGATTTGCACATGACTAGATTCAAGTTACATGATTTTTAAAGGAGAAAAAAATTAAAGTACATTAATATAACCTATTAGTAAGTATCTATCCTCTTAAGCATTCACTTCAAGAATCCTGTTAAAGAACTACCTTTGAGACAGTATCTGTGGGGAAAAAAAAAAGTGATCTGAGAAAACAGAGTTTTCCTGAGGAAATCTGCTAATCATAAAAGCTTTTTAATTTATTTATTTTTTAAATGCAATCCACTAACATTTGATCATCACCTTTGTACTAAAACATGATAGCACATCTGAGGTTCACAGCCAGCACATGGGAGTTTTCTAGAAAATTCTATAATGCTTTTCAGAGAAAATTTCACAGCTAGCTAGCCTTGGATTTGGTATGGTTATGAATCTGATGAGCTTCATTCAAAAATAATCACCCTTCACTGAACCAAGAAGGCCATTCATTTCTCAGCCCCATTAAATAACCAGCTGATTTTGTTATATTATCTACTGAACATTTCTGCTTCCCATCAGAAGAACTAAACTTGCCATTGAAATAGACGCACTCAGTAAAAATCTGATGCATTGTCTAATGAGTCAGTTCATGGCCCATTACAGCTGATGCCCTGCCTATCATTTCACATACTGAAATGCAAGGCATTTTGTGCTGAATGTATTTAAGAATATAATACACAATCAAATCTGAATCCTGATTCATGGCAATAATGGCAGTATCCTTTTTAGTCATTTCACTCAATCTGCATTTTAAAGGCTCTCCTGAAGTCTTTAACAGTGAAAAAACAGGGTGAATAGGGACAGTCCCTCAGGGTAACACTTCAGCAAGCATATTCTGATACCAAAAACCAAGCCCACCCACATACCAGGGATATGAATAGTCAAAGGGGCATGGGGGAGCAAGGACTGAGCTGCATATCCTTTGTCCAAAGCTCAACTCCCTGGGTTTTCTTCAGGGACTCCAGCATGAGTATTTTCTCTGCTGTCTGAAGAGATTTTTCTAGCACCAACTACCAGAGCCAGTCTGAACTACCACTGAGGTGACTGCTGCGGCCATCATTAACTGGATCACAGACTGCAATCCATTACTGAAACAAATATTGCAAGTGAACTTGATAGATCAACTGTTTAGCTTGATGAATCCACTTCCCACGCAGTTGTAGCTCTTCCCAAATTCACTGCATTGACTTTCTGCCAACAGATGTCACTACAGTGAAATCATGATGAAGCAGCAGATAAAGTAAGAGTGCTGGATCAGCAGCACCCATTCTAAAACACCTGGGAAATAAGAGGAATGTTCAGGCAGCTAACTGCTTTTATAAAGAGAAAAATAATTAAAATACTGCTGGAAATACGGAGCAAAATCTCTCCTTACTTTCACGTAAAGCCAGCCTACTTTCAGTCGGTGAGATCATATTAAATTCCTGCTAGGACCAGAAGTGTTCCTCTGGCTCCAAAAGCTCCATTACAGGGAAATTTGTGAATGCTACCCTTAATGCGTGGGCACGTATTGCTATAAAACTCTACATGAGAGGCTGTGAAACAATTGCGTACCACAGATGTTGCCAAGATGTGGCATAGTTCCAGACTGGTGCAAGTGCTGGGGCACGTGCTGCTCTATACAAGGCTGCAGAGCAAGCCACGTAACTCACAGGGGCATCGAGGGCAAGATGAAGTGCCAATGACTGAAGAAAGCCAAACCCAAGAAGCCAAGGCTAAATTACAATTCAAATATATCTGAAAGCAATTACTAGGGATTTCAATTCCACTTTAGAGAGTAGGAAGATGTGCTTCAAAGACTGCTCAGCGTAACAGAAGGGAAGAAGTGTTATTATGCAATATGCTCCATTAAAACAAGAAGGGACATCTATACGAAAC
Source organism: Pampusana beccarii (assembly GCA_013399365.1). NCBI lineage: Eukaryota > Metazoa > Chordata > Aves > Columbiformes > Columbidae > Pampusana > Pampusana beccarii. The sequence continues at coordinate 192,262 of VWYH01009982.1, forward strand.
ACTTGTGCACCTCTCTCTTCACTTAGCTTCTTGTAAATCCAGACTCAGTCCTGCCCATACCTCAATTCCCAATCCTAGCCTTCAGAAACTTCTGTTAATTCTGCTGCCTGATAAGCTCTTGCCATTACATACATAAATTAAAGTGATCTTCACTTGCACTCCTCAGATACCACATCTTCTGTGTGGCCTGCTCACGCACCACTTGTTCCCTAATGCCTTGCACGGATACAGAAAAGGCTTCCTCCCTTTCTAAATTACCTTAAATACAGTTACTGTTTTTACTTACGGGAGAATTAAGTGTCCATGAGTTAATACCATATTCTAATTTTAATGTATTAACTTTTTTTACTATGCATAGATTTTAAATTAAGAGTATGTTAAACCAATGAGCTAAATTGCCCCCTGTGCCTCACTATCTCCTGCTCCCCGAGCCACTGAACCACCTCTTGCACCACAGCACCTGCCCCTGTATATGTTTATCACATAGGCCAGGCCTGGAAGGTTGAAATGGAAATGTATACACATTTAGCAACATTGTTGGACCATTTTTAAAGACCTTCCAAAAATACATTCTTAAGTGATTCACTGTATATTTATGGCTTCTGTCTCACAGCTATTGGCTTAAAACCCTTGGTTATTCTCAGGTCACTGTGACTCAAGTCAAGAGCTCTTGGACACAGGCCCTCCACCACACACAATGCCCTATAGGCTGTTCTGGGTTCTTCCTGCCACCACCAGGGGTTGTCACAACCTCACAGGGTTGTCTGGGAGCAACATGACCTCTTCCACCCTCACCACAACCTCTCTCTACAAACTTCACACAGGTTAGGAAGAGATGTCACACACAAGCCCCGAGGTGCTTCTCCCAGGTCATGCCACCACTAGAAGACTTAACAAGATTTTATGGCTAAGTACATGGACAATAGAGGGAAGTAGATCTGCATCACTGATATATCTAGTGGCCTGGAAAAATAAAGTGTTCTGCACACCCATAAGGATGCCAGTATGCTGCATTTCTGTCACTATTGCAGTCCAATAAATGCAAAAGATATATCGCTTTCACTGAAGTACCAAGGAGCTGAGTTAGAAACAGTAATAGCTCTGTATAATGAGGTATTTACTATTCATAGTAGAATAACCATATGTCAAACTAACTTTTTAGACAATAACACAGTCTATTCTGTCAGACTTGTTATCATCTCTTCACTGCCCCGCTTGTTCATCGACTCCCAAAGCACCCAGCACAGCCTTGTTGCGTACACATACACAGGCACACTGCAAGAAGAGCCAGAGGCCACAAATGTAATTGCAAAGAGCAAGTTTTATTTTGGTTACCTCTCTACTGGGGGATCTCCAAAGTAGCACCTAAGCTCCCAGGCAGAGGTGACACAGCGGGGACGCAGGCGCTGCAGCGATTCAGCCCTGCTGGAAGATCACTGGGCCTGCTGAGCTCGCCTGTATCTCAAGGCTTCAGGCAGNTACTGCAGGACACCGGTGCACTCTCTCATAGCCAGCATGGGTACAGGAAGCTCATTCACCATCTGGATTTCATGGGTTATCCCTCTCTTCCCTCCAAGCCCATCTGCATAACATGGAAGCAGAACACCCAGGCACTTGCAGCCTCCAAAGAGAGCATTAGGGAGCCCTTCACCCACCTCCAAGCCCTTTACAGATGAGTCAGAGAAGAAATCTTGATGCCAGAGAGTGGCATCTTGATTTGGCTTCAGTAACCTAATGCAGAAGAACTGCTAGGAACACTTAAAGTATTTGTCTTAATTACAGGACAGAAGAACTAACTACATAGTTACGAGGGATTTTCTTTTTTTTTTAAAACACAAGCCATTTTAAATGCATCATCTGCCTGTGCAGTTAGCTCCTCTTTCTCTAAAGTTATGTTTAGATTTTTTTTTTTTCCATTTCACCTTCCTACAGGGATAAATTCAGTAGCTATCCAGAAGGCCGTTAGATATTACCTGTACACCTAAGTCAAGAAAATCCAAGGTTTACATGCGAGAATAATTTATGCCTAATTTGTTGTTTCAGACAGAAGTTATAGATTATGGGTACATACATTCATGGCAGTCAGAGCAGTCAAAAGGATGTCAGCTGTGAGCCCACACATGCATTTTATCAGCACCTCCTATGTAGGGTCTCATAAGAGAAAATGACGAGCCATTACTTAACATTGTATCAAGGTCTGAAGCCTGTTGTGAGAAAAAAGCCCAACAATTTCTTGATATGATTTAAGGAATCCAAGTACAGTTTACAGGCAGAGAAAGCCAGCAATTGTGAAGTTTTAAACTTCAAAATAATTCTTCAGATAGAAATTACAAAGATAAACAGTGGGTTACCACTCAGAGCAAAGCACCCAAATCATTCATGATGAAAGAACTAATTAAGCAACAGGGAGCCTGACCACCTACAGGTTCTAAGTGCAGTAGAAGTGAGGAGACAAGAGCTCACCCCTCTGCAAGGGGGATGAGAGGTCAGGGCAGCCACGGCCATTGCAAGGAGACGAGGAAGGGAGACACTAACACTTCCCGTAATCCACTTGTGACGCCAGGCACGGGGCAGGCCTGTCACTAGATACTTTAAGAGGCTCTGCATTGAGTTCCAGCAAGACTTATAAAAGGCAAGTAAACACATACAGATTTTTCTGTCAGTCAGTACATACATGTGTGAGGAACAATCAACTCAAAGGCTTTCCTTACCTGTAGGAGATTTACTTGAGCCATTCTGTGTCTCTGGAGAGGTGGACAGAAGCAGGAGTGCTCAGATAGCCAGAGCTCAGCAGCAGAGCACGCCCATGGTGCCAGGCAGGACACGGCAGTACCACACACACCGTGGCACAGACAGGAGCCAAATGTCCCCACAGCAGCAGAGCACCACACGGCCTGAACCCCACACGAACAACGCCCTCCCGCCATTTGGCTGCGGTGAACAGTCCACAGGCATCACTACTCCATAGGGGCCCCTCATAGGCTCCAAGCTGTTCCCCAAAACACAGCTGGTGCTCCCCAGCAGCAGCAACCACTGGGCCACCCACCAGCAGCCTCCAACCGCTGGGCTGCCAGGCAGAGAGGTCACCCCCCAGCGTCACCAAGAGCCTGAGCCAGCACCAACCAGCCACCCTGCACTCACAGCAGGGAAAGCCCTTCCCTACACATCTCACCACCACTTCAGAGCCCACTTGACTGAAGCGTGGGCTTTGTACCATATTAGCTCATTTGTAACATTTCCTCAGAGGAGCCTTCTTCAAGCTTCAGTCCCTCCAGTTACCAGCCCAAAACAACATGTCCTGTTGCCCCCAAGACAAGCAGACCACTGGTGCTCATTGCCTCAGCACAATTTAGCAGACAGCACTCCCAAACACACTTCACCTTCACCCACAAACCAAAGCAGCGTCCCAAAACTACAGCCACCCCCACCCTCCGCTCGCCCTCCCCACCAGAACAGCCCAGCCACCCCACGGCAGCTCACCTTGCCCGTCCTGAGGTGCCTCACAAGCTGCTCCTCATCCCGCCGTGTCTCCCGCGTGCTGCACAGCCATCCGCGTTGCTCTTGAGTCTTATTTCTTGACTCACTGCACTCAGAAGCATCCTTAGTCTTCACCAATACCGTTCAAGGTGTTTTGCAAGCTCTTCAACCCTGAAGCACACGTTCTACATAGTGCCTGAACATGGCAGCCTCACCACATCTCTCTGTTAGCCAGGGCACAGCAAGGCCTCAGGACTGAAAAGTATTTTTCCTCAGTGCCCTTCCTGCAGACTTGCAGAGACAACAACAAAGCAGCCATGAGCACCTGGGGTCTACAGCAGTCCTTGCCCTCAGAGGCACCTCACACAAACCCACCCTAGAAAACAACCCTCCTACTCAGCAGAGGAGCACTTGTCCTGCATTTATCCTCCTGCAGCCCACCCTCAGGAGAGCTCCTTCCCTCAGCCAGCTGCAGCCCGCCAGGCTGATTGCATATGAACAACAGGCACCTGCAGGCCAGCTGGGCCAGGCAGGCAGCCACCCACAAATGGCAGGGCACAGGCCCAAACATAGATGGAAATAAAGGAGGGGGGCAGCTCAGCCCTGTCCAACCCATTGGGGCAGGGAAGACTTCTGCTCTTATCCCATCTTCCCGTGAAACTGTTACCTGTCTAGGAGACAAAAGGGTTTAGCAGCACATCCCCTCAACCACCTTCAGGTGTTCCTCTTCTGCATCAGGTGTCAGCATTCCTAATCAGCACCTGCAGCACACAGCCTCCTGAAACTTGGTGGTTACGTCTCTGGTGTGGCATGAGATACAACATTTTCTATTCAAAGCAAAATAAAATGGAGGGGGCTCATAGGTGCATGAGTTGTGCCCTCTGGTGAGGTCTACTGGGTCAAAAGAACACAGCAGGTACCTTCTGGACTGTAGCCACAACATTACACTTTTATACCGTACATTTTTACCCTGTTCAGCATGAAACAGGGTAAATTGCCGTGCAATTAGGGACCAGATGTTAAACTCTTACAAAATCAAGTGTTAGGGTCAGCACTGGCTGCTTCATGCTCCTTCCCACGGTAAAGAGGCACAAATAACTGTTTGCCACCACTTATTCCTTACCATTGTAATAGATTCACATTGTGTAATTGTTAATCAAACCAATATGTTGAGTTTTACTTAACATGTTAACTTTTGCAAATCAGTTTAACGGGATGGGCTGGTGATAATTGCCCCATGGGGGAGGGGGGTGTGCTGAGTCCTAGGGGTGTGCGGGTGGGCCGCATGCTCCAAGGCACCAGGTCCTGACCCACAGCGCAGAGGGAGACTATGGCCGGTGCACCTAAAAACACCTGCTCACTGATTGTGTGAGGTGTCTGATTTTAGTAAATGGACCAATTAATGTGAGATGTGAAGGGTTGATCCCGGACCATTACAGCAAGCATCCATAGGAACCACCAGTGGCAAATAAGCAAATACTGAAAGCTGCCAGAAGTGATTCTGGAAGTTATATAAACACTAAACATATCCTTTTCCATTTTATGTTTCCCATGATAAACTGTTATGAGACATGCACATGGCTTGAAACAGACAATTACTGATAATCCTGACTGGTGGGAGAAGGAACCATCTGCCAGATGGAAAACAAGAAGGTGCCAAGAATTCAGCAGACTAGGAGGCTTCTTGAGAATGTATGCATTGAGGACTGAACAAAGGAATATTTAGACAAAAGGTCAGCTATGCTGTTTCTATCTATACCCAAAACAAATTGGAACACCAAAAGTATCCAAATAATCAGGAAAATTATTCATGTTTGAAATTAATCTTGAAATTATGAGTAAAACCAGCGAATCTGAAACTGTAAGTGTTAAAAGTGAGGAATTCTTTCTGTGTATCATTATTAATTGCAAATGGTTGCAAGACACAGCATCAGCACGTTTTATCTTATATCCTTCAGGGTTCTATCCTCTCTGCTTTTAACATGCAAATGCCTTTATTCATCTTCTCCTGACCTTGCTGTGTGGTTATCATTTGTTTCTTTCCATTTTCCTTAACAGTATTTCTCTCTTCTTACAGCAGAGAAAGAGTAACTTCCAATAGACTCCACTTTGTATTCCTTTCCTTTCTTCTAAGTGAATTTCTTTTCCCTCTGCTCTCCTCTTTATCACTCCTGGGTAAAACCAGGGACATTGCTGGATGCAGAATTCTAATTGTGAACCACATTTTTTCCACTGAGGTCACTACTCGTTAACCGTTTTGCTGCTGACCCTTCACAACAGCTGAGCTGCTGCCAGCATCCATTGCAGTTAAGGGGAATTCAGGACACGACCCACATCAGTAGTCATAGGCAAAACACAAAATTAGGGAACAAGAAATTTATGTAACATAGTTAGTGATTTGGGGCCAGCTTTGCTGAAGGATCATGATTCACCACAAGGACCATCAAGCACTGCAACAGGTTGCTCAGGGAGATTGTGCAGTCTCTGTCCTTGGAGCTTTCCGAGACCCACCAGGATAAAGCCCGGAGCAACACGGTTTGATCTCCTAAGTTGACCCTGCTTTGAGCAGGAGGTTGGACCAGAAACCTGCTGAGGCACCTTCCAATATGAATTTACGAGGCTGTGAATTTTGGAGGCACCCTGAAATATAACTCCCACTGACTCCTGCATAATATTCCCATTCCAATGAAAATGACACACGATCGTATTCTTGAAAATCCCACTTAAAGCTTACTAGCGTCTTCAGAGTCCTTAAAATTGTAGCTGCAGGGCCCCTTCCAGTTAGAAACTTCAGCTTCCACTGACACCATTAGGGACAGGTTGCTCTGCAGCTCCTACCAGCCTTCCCTGCTCAGATTGCTTTGTTAATAATTTTTCATTTGGGGAGTTTCTCCAATCTAATTTTCATCTTGTTTTTCAGCAGGAAAGTCCTACTTTCATTCAAACCCCACCAGAATAATGCCATTATATCCAGACAAGAGTTTATGGCACCTCGTTCTAAAAGACCCGCAGGCTGTCCTGGCTACTCACCAACTCCTCTGACAGGAACAAAGAGATGGCAACCTACTGTTTGACCTCAATTCCCTTCTCACCACTCTGTTTATGACAAGCATGTTCCTGTATGAGACATTGAAGTGGACACCAGGGATCTCACTCACACTAGTGGGTATAAATGTGTCCTTTACATATAGAATTTTCTTCTGTGAGGGAATCTGCCATATATTTTTACATGCATTTTACAGCTTTGTGTTTCACTGCAAAAGCAGATGACTCTTTAATCCCAGTTCTCCCATTTATATTATGATTTGTTTCTTTTCATACTTTTCATGGTATTGATGTGTCTGAGGAATGTTAGCTCTTCATGCATCCAGGGAAGACAGGACATGTTATGTTTCACACTGATTCTCATTGGATTTGCATTGATCCAAACATTAAACACTCAATAATGCAGGCCCGTTCTTGTGATCCTTTAATGATCTCATGATGCAAGGAACCCCAAGCCCCAAAGAAAAATAAATACAAGGAAATTTTCTACCTTGCTAAATTAAAACAGTTTGTGTTGTATAGAATCTATGCATTTTCTTTGCAGAATTGATAACTTACGTGAATAATCACGCATGTCATGACAGCCAAGAGCTCTTATTTAAACACATTAACAGAGCTCATTTGATATCAGTGAATTCAAATAAACCAAACTGTATTTTTTACTTTAAATGTATGCAATATAATGAATATTGCTGACATGTTATTCCATAGTTTTGTGAGTTTTTGTTGTTGATTTGTTTGTTTGTTTTATTTTAGAACATGCACATTTTCATCAGATCTTGCTCAGGAGCTCTGATACAAAATGTAAACCGCATCCAATGACTGCCAGGGTAACTAGCAGAGAGCAGTGGCCATCAAAGTCAGATATATCAATGGTAAGCAGTCTCACACTCCAAAGTAAATCTGCTTGCCTTATTCATATGCATAACTCTAGCAGAGTAATATTTATCCTGGTACAACACCCTTAATTGAAACGACATGAGAATAAGAGTATTTACGATCCATTTGATTAAGTAACCAAGCAGCATTTGCCCGACATTCAGCCTGTTCACGTTAAGCAGGCCCAGACAATTTGACACAATTGGCATTCACCGCTCCAGGGAGACCCGTGCCTGCACTTCAAGGGATGCGCAGAAGCAAAACTGAAACACAGACCCTAAGACTGCCCCTTGTGCAGTGCAAAAGCTTGTGTTAAACACCCTTCACTTTCACAGGCCATTAAAACACACTACAGCAATTAGAAAGGAAGGGGGAAATGAAGAATAATCCCACTCTTCTTCTCATGGCCTACGGGATGAAAAACGCTTGTTTCAGAATTTGTTATAACCACCAGTATTTCATCTCTAGAGACCCAAGTTAAAATTGTAACTGAAAAACAAGGTTTGCGGTTTTAAATTAAGTCAGTTATGTTCCTCTTCCCAGTCAGGGCGTGAAGTTTAACACCTGACAAATTACAAAGTGATCGGAAAGATGAAGAACTTCCTCTTCTTGTTAGAAAGACTGAAAGATCCTTTATGTAACCATTGTTTCATTATCAGTGTTCAGGTCAGCTGCAGCACCTTCCACACTTTCACACGTTGATTCAGTGGAGAACAGAGGATTTTCCTGTCTTCTCATGCACAGAGTGATCACTACCATTTACAATACCTGTACAATTCTCTAGTTTTGTTCACAGCATAAAACAACACACAGTTGCACGCTGGCCTTTGCGTTCCATCAAAACGACAGGCGAAGTCTCCAAAGCAGCCTCCCTCCTGGTCCAGCACAACTTAGCGCACACTGTATCTTGTATATGCTATTGATTCTTCACTAATACAAGCATCAGCTTCAGCTGAAGAAGCACACTGTAATTATTAAATCAGACAAAAAGCAAACCTAGGCACTATTTTTAAGCATAAGAGTCAAGTGTTTTTTCAGTATTCTGACCTCAGCTAGATGCCCCTCCTCAGAACAGGCAGAGGTCTTTTGTAACCACGTTCATAATCTTCCTGATATCCTATTTTTCTCTATAATTTTCCACATGTAAAACTTTTTTTTTCCAGCTATGTTTGGCTTTTTAAAATTCCCCTAATCCTCATTTCTGAATATTAAAAAGGACTAAAAATGACCTCTTTTAACTGCCAGTTGTTCACATACTTATTTTTTTAATGGAGCAGCATTAAATATAGGGCTTAGCCCACCTGCATTTTACACAAGCAGAGTCCCATTCACTTCTCCTGAAGCTTTACCTGAACAAAATTGCAGTGCTTTATTTTCACAAAATGAGCTTTGGATTACTTCTTCTGTTCAGCAAAACATACTCAGGTACAATTGTACGGTATGTTGGGTAATTCCTTACTGCAATGTAGTAGGTGGAGCTCAAATGATGGACCAGATTCAGACGCTGTAACTCTACTGGCACATGGTTTGTGTCAGCAAATTGAAGAAGATGCTTGCAATGCACCATTATTAAGAGAGAAGAGAGCGCTCTCTCAGAACAACAGGATGAGCTTTTTAATTAGAATCCAAAGGAGATTTTTGGAAGCTAAGTCAATTGAGTTCATCTATTTCACATTCCCAGAGGCAATTAATTCCTGTTCACTTTACTTGCCCAGAAGATTTTCCCAGAAGAGACCAAGGAATTCTGCACACATGCATGACCATGCTTCACCCCCCGAAATCAAAATAGCTTGTGCTCTAATACTCTGTCACGACAAAAGCCCATTTAGAAACCACAGTAAAGTTTCATACTTAAGACAGCAGGAGCCGAAATCGCGGCGCAGCGTCCCAGCCCGGAGGGGAAGCCGGGGCCAGGGCCAGGGAGCATAGGGACTGTGCGCTGGGTAGCAGGGGTGCTTGATGCAGCAGTGGATGGATAAAAACCAAGCAACATGCTCTATACGCAGAACAGATTCTCAAGTTCTGTCCCAGGACACACCGACTGAAAAAGAAAAAATCCCAAACCCAGATATCCAGAATCCATTCAGCGCCACGTCAGAGTACATAGTGATAACTGAAACACCTCACTGCACAACACCGTAAGTACCAAATCAACTATCCTTCCCATTTTTAGCACTGCTACCTGGAATTTGGGAATACATCCTAATACATCAGTATAAGACCTCCCATTGATAGATATTATTTATGTTATCTGTGCTGATGGTGAAGATGAATTGAGGGAATGGACGTGTGTAATGCAGTCATTTAGCAAGTGTACAGGCAACCTTATGTAATAATCTTTTAACTATTTTATTAAATATGTTTCCTTTTCAGGGTAAGTTCAACATCTAACGCCAAAATTTCATCAAGAACTCAAATAGCTTAGTAGCCAGTTATCACCTGTTTAACTTAAAGTACTAACACAAGAAACAGATGTACTACACATCACTGAAATTTTCACGCATACACACGCACACACTTATCAGCATCCTGTTTATATAAATTTATTTTCACAAACCAATTTCCTTTTTCCTCCTCATACTCTTCACATTTTCTGAAGGCACAATACCCAAATAGGCAATGTAAAATGTGCTTCCTGTAGAAAAGTCTCTAATCTCCGAAGAGAACAGTTTGGAAAAAAAACTTTTGTTTAAAAACTGGAGTTCCAAAATGAGCCTTCAAACAGCATCAGAGAACACCACCAAGATTAAAAACTACTTGAGGTGTCTGCACTTCTCATATGCAACACACCACTTAACCTTTAATAAACCATGACTTTTTCAGGAAATTATAAAAGCAGAAGTAGTAAAAGCTCTTCTCTATTTTTTTTAATCAAGTTTTAACGATGGGACAGAGTCTCTAAGCAAAGCTCCCAGAAAGAGCCAGACCACCATCTGGCTCCACTGCAGAGCAATGACAATTTACAAGAACCTAGTATCTAACCAGCACTTTGAAATCAAATGCTAGGTTGACTCTGTAAAAGCTCCATTATAGCTATGAACACAGAGCTGTATGTTTCCTCCCTCCTTGTACATAAATATACCCTCAGACACTTAGACAAAGAGGAAAAATAGATCATTTTATGCATTTTTCTGTGCTTCCCTGTTATGCCTGTTACCAACCAACATCGAGAGATATCTTACATATCTTATGCATTGTTAGCACTATAGAATATAGATAATATATATCATTTTATTTTTGTTTTCACACATGCTAATGTTTCCAGTAAGATAAAAGTCTCTTTAAATCCTGCACGTCTTGTCACACTGTAGATCCACTTCTATTTGACAGTGACTCCCGAACATACATGTCAAGACAAAAATAAATACTGCTGTGATGGCAAACATTTTAAAACTCTTAGGACATTAATACAGTGGCACTTGAAAGACTTTTAAAATACAACAAAAGAGACAATAGTTAAATAGAAACCTGCTTTAACATAGCCATAAAACCTGCACTGCACTTGTGAAATCTGTACTTGTTTCTGCGAGAGCAGCTCCTAATCTTCGAACACGTCAAATGTTGGACTCCAGCCCTCAACCCATACCCATATAAAAGTCCACATTGCTATTTTAAGCAAGCATCCCCTCCAGCTGTATATAAGCAACATTGTAATTCCCAAACAACTGAGGTAATTATAAAAATGAATATCATTTATTGTTTGGTGGGGTTTTTTTACTATCACGTCTGAACATTTGCTCTCATACAAAAGTCCGATTTTCAGCATTACGCTTTGCAAGGGCATCCCCTCCGCATCAAGGGAGATAAAGATGTGTTAGGAATTGTGCAAGAGTTTTTGTTACCATCTTCTAACACACAAGAACTCCATAAACAAGAACCACTGCCTGGCATTTTAGAGAAGGGGAAAACGGCTTCACACATATTTTCAGTTCCACTTTATTTATTTATTTATTTTTAAATCGCATCTAACCCAATGCAGGGGTGGGGAGTCGGGGAAGAAAGAAAAGAAAAAAAAAAATCATCACATTACGGTATGTTACCCTTCAGCAGTCCCTGGAGGAAATCAGAAACCAGGCAGCTTTTCCCGGCTCCCTCCCTCAGTGAAGGCGGCCGAACAGCTCCTCTCCCCAGCGGGGCTCAGCTGCCCTGAGGGCGGCTGGTGGGCACCCACTGCCCGTCACAGCCGCGGCTTCCTGAGCAACGTTCGGCTGAGGTCCCTCACCTCTTCGGGGCTGTCGACCCTCTCGTAGCCCAGCAGGGCCATGGGCTGGTGGCAGTACTCTTCGACCTGCTTGATCTGCTGGTAGCTGAGCGCAGTCCTCCAGGCGCTCAGCGCCTGGGTGGCGTTCCTGGCCGACACCACGAAGGGCTTGGAGGAGTAACCGGGGCCACTGGTCATGTTGAGGGTGAACTTCTCCATCTCCGGGCTGACCGCCAGGTTGACGAAGCCGTACACCTGCCGCAGGGTCTTGATGGGCTCAACCACCAGGTCCTCGTAGCGCACAGCCATGTAGTTGCCCTGGAGCCAGTCAGGGGGGTGCAGAGCAGTCTGCAGGGTCTTGGCCATGCTGCTGCAGATGACCTCCATGGCACCCAGGGCATGGTAGTCCGAACCACCCCCCCCCTCCTTCTTTGCACCCAGCTTGTGGCCAGCATCAAGGAAGGGCATGCGGTGGATGCGGGGGTCCCGGCTCCTCACCACCTGCAGGCTCTCTCGGATGAGGCCGTGCCGGGACTTGATGCGGGAACTGGCGACGGCACGGGGGTCCCGCACCAGGTGGATGACTTTGAGGTCCAGGGTCGGGTCCTGCATGAGCGGGGCGAGGACAGCCAGGTCAAAGACACGGACGCCCTTGATGACCAGCGTGCGATACTTGTAGCATTCCTCCTGGAAGCGGCTGAGGCGCTGCGGGGGACACTTCTTGCACACCCGGTCGTCCACCATGCCCACCACCTCCTTTCGGTAGGCCGGGCAGAGGGGCGAGGAGCAGATGACCTTGTTGGTGGCCGCCCCGAAGATGCCCAGCGTGGTGAGGTTCTTGCCGGCGCCCGCCGTGCTGTAGAGCTGGAAGACGGAGAGGTCGCAGCGATACAGGGAGCTCAGCATGTCGCGGGCCGCCCCTTGCAGCGAGACGGCATCCCCGGGATACAGCTTCTGCCAGACGTGCCACACAGGCTCGTAAAGGAAGAAGACCTCGGGGTTCTGGTTGAAGAGCTCCCCGAAGAAGGACGACCCCGAGCGCCAGGTGGTGAAGACATAGACCAGCTGCCGCCGGGCGCCCGCCGGACCGCGGCTCCCGGCCGGAGGCGGCGGGGGCGGCGGCGGCGGGGG
>VWYH01009982.1:205533-241526 GCA_013399365.1 Pampusana beccarii
CCCGGAGGGGCCGGAGTGCCGGGGCAGCCGCAGCCCCCGCCGGCAGCGGCCTGAAGCGCTGCCCCCGCCTCGTCCCCTCCCGCCCGCGGAGAGAGCCTGGCCCGCCCGGTTACAGCCGGAGGCCACGGCACCCGGCCCGCCCGGGTCTGAAACGGCGGTGGGCGCTGTTAAAAGTTGCTCCCGTGTTGCGGTGGGTTTCCGTCAGCCCTGCCCCGGGGGTGCAGCCTCCGTTACCGTTTACGCTTCGGGCAGTGAAGTTGCGCCGGTAACAGGAACCGAAGAAAAACAAGAGGGGGAGGCCAAAAAAACCCTAGAAGGCCTTGAACAGACAAGGTGCCCTTAGTATCGTTAACTTGGTACTTGAAGGAGCTCGGATTTCTGAAGGGTCCTCTAAGAACGTCTCTAAAGCCATACAACCCGAACTGGATGTTCCTAATACAGCTCAGACAGGAACGTACCTTCAGTTCTTAATAATGTTTTTACAGCCGCTACAAATACCCGGTCGTTTTGCAATGCGGAGGTGCCCCCGAGCTGGCGCGGCCCGGGCGGTGTGCGTGGTGTGTGCGGTGTGTGTAGTGGAGCGGTGTGTGCGGTGTGTGCGGCGGGGCTGCTCCCGCACGGCGCCGGCAGCCGGGGCCGCGGTTTGCGGGCAGCGAGCCCGAGCGGCCCGTAACTCAGCGCCAAGGTGAGTTTTCTGCTGCGGGCAAGCGAGAAGATGGTCGGCCCCATCCCCTCGGCCACGGGTCACCCCCCCCACGCCCCAGCCCCGCGTTTGCTCGGTGAGAACCGAGCGCGGACGCTGCCCCGGCCCCGGCCGCGCTCCCACGCACGACACCCGACTCGGCAGCCGGCGATGAACCCAGAGACTCCCTGCCCCGGAGCGGGTATCACGCACTAGGAGTTGTTCATGACTTCCGTGGTTTGCAGCCGCAGCGTTGTATGAAGTGTAATGCAAGCAGCGGTGCAGCTCCAGGCAGCAGCGGTGCTTTGAAGACGCACATCCCCAGAACGCAGCGGGGCACGGCCCGAGGTGAAGCAGCAGGGCCAGCACATCTGTGGAACCACCACCGGGCTTTGGGCAGTGCCCAGGGACTCCGATATGTCAAGGCATTGTCTCAGATGTTCCCCCATTTCCCCAAGGGGGATCAGAGCAGACAGAGGGGTGACCACGAGTTACAGAAGCATTTGGTGCCTTCTTTCCCTTGCTTTCCTTAGCCAGCAGCTCTCACACCCTGTAGCCTTTCTCATAATCCATAGGAGATATATATACAGCCCAGGCCACGGCCAGCTGCACCTGGCTCAGACACAGTCTGATCCTTCCGCGATGGACGACATCGACAAAAGGCTGTGCTGGAACATTTCTTTTCTGAAGGCACAGATCTGACACTGTAGCAACACACTTTTACACAACACACGAATTCATCTGGTGCTCATCTTGTCTGCGGAAAGAGCTGAACGTATAAGCAATATTTATTTCCCCTATCAAAAGGATTTCTGTACTCCTCATAGATTTTCTACAAGGATAGGAACAGCCAAGTTGCCTGTACAGAAAAGCTTGTGAGACCCTTCCAGCCCCAAAGTGAAGGGTGACAGGGCTCCACTCTTCCCTGCTCGCCCCTTCAAGCCACAAAGCTCTGCAGGGCTGAGGGGAGCGGGGGTGACCCCCGGTCCCAGACACTGCTGTCCTGCGGGAGGTGCAGGAACCACAGGAACAAGGCAGGGGACTCGTTTCACAAGCTGCCCGCAGTATTAAAATGTTACTGGGACTTTTCATATAGAAGTGACTTCTTAGTAGCAGAAGTAAAACAACCACTAAATATTTGAGAAAAATCCACATTCCATTAAACAGTGAGGGGGAAAGGAAAGCTGTTTTTTACCTACAGTGCTCCAGAGGAAGCATTTAAAGTCACATCCTGCAACAATAATTTGTATCTAGTGGGCAAAATACATTCAAAGTTTAAACTTGATGAGCATAAAACAATTGACAAGTAACTTTTGAAACATAGTATATAATGAAAATATATGTACCTCTGAAGCACCTTGTAGCATAAAACTCTTGCCGTTATTTTAATCTTTAGTCCTAATCCTTGAGTTTTTATACACTGCTTATATCACTTTTATGAAGGCATGGATGAAATATTCATTTGGCTTCACATGCTCACTAAAGATGAAGTGACCTTCACCCAGCTAAAGCAGAAATGTTTCATTTTGGAATGGTCTTTAACAGCATCAATTAAGCTATATTAAATTATGAATAACAAGAGCAGTACTGAGACACCACAGTTCATAAAACAGCATCCCCCACCAATATTGTACTGCAGCACTAACGCAATAACGGACAGACTACAGGGAGCAAAAACACTTTATAGCAGTGAAAAATCATTAAAATAGCATGAAGTTCAAATGAATCCCTTATTTCAATTTCACTTGGCCGAATACAGGTATGAGATTTTGTAAAAACAAACAAATCCAAAACACGCACACACACACACACACAAAAACACCAACGAAGCTATCTCCAGTTCTTACACAATTTAAAATTTAGCATGTTATAAATAAACACACGCAAGAGTTTGAGCACTGGTAGTAACCTGGGCGTCAATACACTGCTCCACCTCTACCTAGGAAAACATGGGTTCGAGCAGATCTTCAATTCAACCTACACGCTGCAAAATGGCATCTTACTTCTCAAAACTGGAGTTACATGTGTATTTATTCTGTGCAGGTGGACTCAAGCACCCATGCAGAACCCGACTGAAATCAGTCAGGTTCGGTGCAGCTGCAATATTCGCTCCTCTCGGAACAAGTTTCAGACCTGGTAGTCAAGTTATCACTTTAAGCAATTCAATATCAATGAATTTTTAATAAGTTTATATGGGAAAGATTTATGCAGACAACTTTGAATCCACACCAAGTTTGTGGGGTTTTGTTTTGATTTGGTTTTTGTTTGTTTGTTTTAACCATCTAGACATCTGATGGGAAGTATTACAGACAGCAGAACACCAGATCTGCAGCTCTGCAGATGTGTTGAAGCTGAGACACACTGTTTCAGGCCATTGTCTTTGTATACAAAGAACTCTCCTAAAGGGATTCTGGATTTTACTTTTTCTTCTCCAGTCCGGGATTCAAAGTATTTGCTGATCTTCTAGAACAGGAGCTGGCGGGTGTCAGCTCTGTGGTACGGCACGGCCGTGTGTGCAGCCAGAGCAATGGCCTCTAACAGTAATTTTAGTTGCAAAAAGTAGCTGAAAAGTTCATACACACTCCCCAAGTCTAAAAGACAGATCTGTAAAAACTCACAGAGGTTGTACCAACGAATCAATCTTCTGTTTCCAAGTGCCAACAAAAATCATCATCAGGCAGCTGGCAGTTCAGAACTTCTCTTGCTTTTTACACTGAAGGGAAAAAGAAAAAAAAAGTAGCCTATCATAGATTAAAAAAAATAAAGTGATGGGGCAGGGTGTTGTAACAATATGTCCAGGGGACAAGATCCTCACCAAAGAGGACTCTGATAACTTACCCCACTTGCAGAACTACTTCCTGAGGGCAGCTGTAAAAAGTGTCATGAAATAGAGCCCCAGGTCAGCAAAATACTTAAGTACTAGCTCATGGGCTTAAATACTACTGTAGCCAGTTGAAAACTGAATTGAAATCACCACCATGGTGATAGAGCTGTTCTATACCTTTTCAAATAATTTCTGAGGTGAAGTGTTCCGCTCAGTCTCTCGGAAGAGGCACAGGGCGAGGCAGGAGGTACCGCAGCAGGCCGTTCAGGCTCTGCAGGGTCTTACTGTCTTGGCTGTGTGCAAAACCAGAAGAATAAAAGCTTGAGCGGTAAGAGCCACACTTAAGTGTGTGAAAGAGGAACGTTCCGCAGCTGCACAGATACAGCCCTTCACAATTTTTTTCAGATACATCAGCGTGTATTTTCCACCCTCTGTTTTACTTCACACCAGTCTAATTTAGGCTTACCAGTTTCAGTGTACTAGACCACTTGTGTCAAACAATAAAACTTTGCTCAAGAAGTAAAATTCAACCTTAAAAAATGAAATTAAAATCCCCTCAACATTTATTTATAGGCCAGCTTCAATTTTTAAACATTACATCCTGTTTGCTTTGATAGAGCAGAAAATAATGCATCTTTTCTTGTGTGGGCTGTTGCACGCTGCAACCCAGTCATCCCTCAGATATAAATAAGGTGGCTGCATTTACCCCAAGCTCTGCAGCAAGCAATGTATAATGTAAGGAATAAGCAACTATGATTAAAATTTCCCCATTTCAACTATGAGGAAAAAAACTCATTGTATGCATTTTAAAGCTTAAATATTTGATGTTACAGTTTAGTATTTTATATTTATTAAATCTATATATTAATTATATATGATTTTTACATGTAATATTTAGAAAACTCAAATCCTGACTAGCTGAATGATTTCCTCCCGTCCCAAAGTGACACCACCCCAGCCAGAACTCTGCAAGATTTTCCACCCTCACATCCCTTCATTTAAGTGATAGGGCAAAAGGTCTGATCGATCCTTACCGGAATACTTCCTGACTTGATTTTACTTTCTACGCTGTAAGACTTGCCTTTCTCATGTTCACAAGAACGGGCTGGGCACAAGATGAAGAAACTCTTCCTGAAGTCCAACATCAGCAAGACTTTTTATCTTAGAACAGATTATTTTTGGATGAAAGATGGAGGTTTATGCTGTTACATACACCTAACGTGCAATAAGTTCTGGGGGTTGATTAAAAACTCCTGTATCTAGCCTAATCTATGCAGAATAAATATAGATGCTGAATTCCTCAAACACTGCTCAAAAGCTATATTCTTAAAACTAAAGCACAAGTTATAGATTGCAAAACGTGAATAAAATTTGTATAAAATCGAGTAGCTGCCAAAACCTGGAGATGTATGGATTTGTTTACAATGGTATTTTGGTATCACCACTAGAGATGGGTGACAAAAATCTGCACAGTAGCATTTAGAATTGCAGATATTTCTACTTTGCACCCTTCCTTTTCATACTGTGCATAACTCTTAACAGCTTATTCAAAGTCTCTCGCAGTAGTGGCAGCTGATTTCCCTCGAAACGCACTACTTTCCAATAACACTCAAGTCTTCAACAGCCATTCCATTAAGCAAGAGGGGCAGCAATCTGCCTTCTAAAGCACCTGTTTCCTCTTGGATGTTCCAAACTGCGTGTGCAGACCCTGCGCTGCAGAAGCAGCTGCCATGGACCGAAATTAAACCAGCTTGTCTGAAAACAGAAATAAATAGCAAAGCGGACAACATGTCTGTAGAAGGCTGCTCCCCCGCTCTCCATTACTCCTTTACATTCACCTCCCGCTGCACAGGTGACATTTTCGAAAAGCAAATTTCGATAAATATTTATAAATTCCTGTTTGTGCAGCTGAAGGAATCCCAGAACTTTATGAATGTCCTGAGGACACTGCGGTGTGGTTAAGTCTCTGTTTGACTTTTATTAAAATTCGAAATATTTTCTCAACTGTTGTGTAACTGGTTTATGTCCTAAAGGAAATGAAGAGATCCTGCTTCTATAGAACCACGTGCCTTAACACAATGGGCAATGTCCCGTTTCACATGAAGAGCTCCCGAAGCCCCTGGCAGGTCACACGAAGAGCCACCTCAGCCGCACACATCAGGGTAGCTCTGAACTCCCTACAACCAACACCACAAACCGGAGTCAGTTCATCTCTTAGCACCTTTTTTTGCTCAAGAGAGGATTTTACAGGCAACCACGCAGCGAGCAGCGCCTGCCTCGCTCAGGAGGCTCTGGGCAGCGCAGAGGTCGCTGTTGAGAGGACAGCGGCAGCAATCACAGCTCCACACCACAGGCAGAATCGGCCTCCACCGGCAGCAGAGCTGGTGAGGCCAAGGAGCTGCTCTGAGCGTACCACACAATCAGTGCTCTCTTCCAGCGCAAAAATAAAACCGTTTCTGGATATCGGCAAACTGACAGTTTCGTTGTCACCCTGTCATTTGGAAAATTTTCTGCGTAAAAGACAAAACCAAAAGCAAGTTAAGACAAAAAAGTTAATGTGAAACTCCCGTTTCCTCTTTAAATAACCACAAACAGAAAACTTTCCAGCTTATGACAGAGTTACACAGTAAAACATCCCTGCACAAGATGAGACTTGAGAAATGACAAATGGAACAGGCTTACCCATAAAAAAACCTGACTGCCCTGACAGAAGCAGGTGGAGGAAAAAACAGTGTGCAACTGCTTAAGACTTCTGCATCCCTTATGTGAAAAGTACACGCAGACAAAATTAAATGAGCATGTTAGTTATGATTCTTAAGAGTGGCTTACAAAGTGAGGAGGAGCAGCTACAGCAGCAGCATGGAAACAGTGGTATATTCAAAGTCTTGAAGTAGCTCATGCAGCAACGAGAAAAGAAATTTTCAAATAGCACTGTGAGCTGTTTTAATAAATATTTATGAACTCAACAGCCTTATTCAGAAGTCAACTCCGAGATGATTTTCAGGATTTGACTGCTAATATCAGGTTTGTAATTTGATAAATCTCATATTGAACCGTTGATTTCTTTAAAAGAATTGTAAAATTCTGATCTAGATTATTCCACTGCTGCTGTCTTTAGTTGTAGAGTTCACCCCTCTTATTGGACTCTCCTAACTGCCCCAAAATGTAGATTCTTCAGCAAATAAAATGCACAGAAAGTAGACCAATCTTTACTAAAAAGGCAGCAATTCAAACAGCCTTCAAAACTACATTCACCATAACGCAGCCAAATGTATGTGTCCTCATGTGAGTATTCAGTGTAGACCCACAGTAGCTGAGAAATGTCTCACCCCAAGGTCCTCAAGCGACGATATAAAGCACAGCAAGCCAGCAATCTGAAAACAGATACAAAGTTCAGACCTTAATCCTTCTGCGGAAATACAACACTTCTAATCCTTATTTATTAAAACCATTAATTCCACCACTGTAAATATGCATGGAGGAAAAACCCACAAGCAAGCTGCCTAAAGTGATCAAAGATGCTCGGAACAGATTTGTCCGATCTTGCTTTTCTCATAACAAGATTCTGGTTTTTATGTCAATGTTACATGAACTCCTTCAAGATACCTCCTTCTTGCAGGCACATCTCAGAGACAGCACTATTTTCATGTCAACGTGCCAAGAACATGCCTCAAACACTGGTTGATCCCCAAGAACCCCCTAAAGATAAAACTGGATCTCCCATTTTAGTGCTCTGTAACTTAGATGGCTCAGGCAGTACTCGAGCCTGATTGCAGGTCTGATACAATTTTGACACAGTTTCAGCTACAAAATTTGCCTAAGAAATTTATAAAATGAAAACAATACAAGTTTGAAAGCTATCCCAATGCTGGGGATAATCGTAAGTAATTGAAAAAGCATAGGAGCAGTTTTATATCCAGAAAAACACAATGAATACAGTAATCCAGCAACTTCAAAGGGTTCACGTGTGCTTAGGTAGAGCTGCTATCTTAGCACAGAAGGTGATTTGTAAATGCAGAAAGCAGGGGTACATTCAGGGTCACCGGGACAGCTGAAGTCATGTTAGCAATAGTTACAATTCTAAATATATGCTTTGAAAAACATAATTTGTTACCCTTGTTCATCAGCGGTTTATTCTTACACTTCAAAACCTCCGAGGGGGAGGCAGGGGGAGAACACATGCACCCTGCCTAGTGCCCAAATAATAACCTGACACTGACTTTCAGAAACCGACTCTTCCTCAAATAGTATTACACCAAACACATGCAGCTGGTGTGCGGAGAAGTCAAAGGAATCGGAGAGTTTAAAAAAGGCAGTTCAATTATAAACACTGCTGTAACACCACTAAAGAAAGATTTTAATTGTTGGAAGGAGACTCTAAGCAACCAAGTAGGTTTTCTCCACTGAGCCAGGGCCCGGGCACCCAGAGCACCACAGTCTGACTCTTACAGACCCCCACCGGGGCCAGCACTGGTTCAGAAAAAAACAGACAAACCCAGAACTCTGTACCTACAAGGCCTTCACATGAACACCTGCACGTCCTACAGCGCTGGGGAGGCTTCGCCAAAAATGTAGTGGCACAGCAGCCCTGGTACCCACCTGGGAACGCACCGCACACTCCGTCCCCTGGGGCCCCACGCCAGGATGGGCCCCACCAGCTGCGGACTCAGGCTGCCGGGGTCCCTCAGCGGCTCCAGGGCTCGCCTCTAGCAGCCTACGCTCAGGTTTTTCTGCTCAGGATAAAGCAAACGCTGGAGCAGGAACACCCACCGCTGGCACCACCCGCACTGCAGGGCAGAGAGCTCGGAGCAGCCCTGGCCCGCTCGCTCCTCCTGCTCCCGCAGCCCAGGGCCGGGCGCTCCCTGGCTGGGGGTGAACGGCTTCTCCTCCTGCACAATGCAAAACCCACTTGGGAACACTGGGCCCCACCTCCGCAGGCCAGAGCTCCACAAGGAGTCACCTCAACGCTGTTTTCTGGATCCCAGGATCAATATTTAAATCGCCCCTACCCCACACCAGCTAGGCGATTTTTCATCATTTCACCCCAAAAAGCTGCAGAAGCACAAGTCACGCAGTGATGACACACTGCCACTACAGCTTGTCACTGCAACATGACCGAAGGAAAAATAAATTGCATAGACAGTCCAATTTTCAGTCTTCAATATGAATTTGCATCTTTTACAAAAGATTTGTTACCAGATGCTGTCTCACCCACCCTTTGCAGAAAAGCCAAGGTATAAACAAAACTATTTATAAAAGAAGGGAAGAAAATTAAAAGATAAGTAGGATCAAAAGACATTCTTTTCAACAGGAGAAAAAACAGGCATCCAGTTAAGTACACAGATTCTTAATTGCTCTTAAAAGACTATTAGGCACAAAACAGCTTACAAGAGGTATGAGAATGGCATTTAGAGAATAAAGATACTGAAAAGGGTATTGCATAATAAAGCTGTTACAAAATAAAATCTAATGGGTGTGCTCCTTTAGCTCTCTAGCTACTTGTCTTAAGCCTTTTATAATCACCAATAAGAATTTTATAAAAGCTAAAATCAAAATTAATTATTGAAAACTGTGGCTAACCTACAATGCTAAGTGATTTTCTACCCTGAGGATTTTTATCTATTACATAAAATACACAATGGATTCTGCAGATAGAATATTCCTGTGGCAAACTCTCTTTAGTCTCACTTCACCCAGAACACTGCCATTTATCACTCCTCCATTTATAAACAGCTACAAGATAAAAGTAATACTTTTAAAGAAGTTAATAGGAGCTGAAGTGATCTTCTTCCTATTGTAAAGTTAGGGTTCTCCAGTCCCCAACTGATTTTGGTACCTCCTTTGTGCTCCTCAAAACCTCATCGAGTCTGTGCCAGGTGTGAACACACAGCATTCGAGGAAAGAACAACTTACTTTCTAATAGCGAAGCTAACAGAATCTGTTTATCTGAAAACACATTATGTTACAGGGAGAAAGAAAAATATTAAAAAATAAACTCTTCAGGTTTCTAAAACAGATTCTTCATAACATAAACAGATATAAGGTGTATTCTCATTGTTAATGCATCTATTCGATATTCATTGTAAGAAAGTCTTTACAGTACACACGCATTCTCCATATACTCAGTTTTCCAGATCATCTTTCAGTTCTCATTAGCAAACAGAATTCTCCCTTAATTCTCACATTTGCAACAATTTACATAATCTTATAACGAAGTTTCCCATCAAGAAAAACATGGAAAAAAAATAGGTATTTTTTTTAAGCTAAATACGTACTTTTTCAATAGACATTTTAGATCCTGCTTCTGAAAACATTGCTTCGTTAAGCTATATGAACATACCACATCAGATTTTGCCCAGCACATTTACAAAGCTGTAACAACGTAAAACCTGTAGATACCACAAGTATAACAGCAGGGCATCATCCAGCGTGCTCTGCCTGTAGTTACGTACAGCTTTTGCTTTCAGAAACAGTTCACAGGAGGCCAGATCCCATTTAATTTTATGTTTTTATTACAATCTGCCCACACCTCCAAGTATAAACACTGTACCCTCCCCATTTCTCATCCCTCCCACCCACAGAAAGTTTGCATGATAAGAGACCAAGGTGCAGCGGTTCAAAGCTACATCAATGCCTAACACAGAGAACAGGTCTGGAGAAGGGAAAGCCTAACATGAACAAAAAGTGAAACAGCCTCTTAGTTCAAAAATATTAATAAATAAAATAAGTAATAAAAAAAAAATTTCCTCATTTTGAAGAATTTCCACAACAGAGAAATAAATTCAGTAAAATAAAGGAAAAGCTGTCCTTTTGAAGTAAAATCAGTTTTAGAAGACATTAGTGAACTGTAGGTTGCAATTAGTGCACCTACACTTAAGGAAGATGCCACAGAGCCTCAGGCTTGCTGTTCTTTTATTGTTCCTCATGCATGCCATGAATATGGCTTCTTATTGATACATCACATATATACCTTATACATACACATGATGCATCTCTGCAGAGGCCTTTTTTTAAAAAAATGAACAAAACCATTACTCTGGTGTCACAAATATTCCCTACAATTAAAATGGAGAAATATGAAGCAAAGATTTACTTGTAAAGCTTATCATGGTAGGTACCAGACTGTCCAGCTGTTGTTACAGTAAAATAACATGGTAGGAAAGAAAACCCATCCACTGGATTCCCAAGGTGCTTTTATCACCTTGAGAGTCAAACTAGTGAAAAGTGGCACAGAGCTACCACTGTGCTGAAAGCTCCAAGCACCATAGTATGTCTGAAATACACAGTACTTCCAAACAAACTATGAATTCCTTCAGAGATCTGGATCACCAGTGGGGCAAGAAAACAACATCTTCATTTTCTGTTCAGATTTTATTTGAAATCTAATTCAAATTGTCAAAGCTACAAAAAGGGGGAACATTTGAGTTATTTCACAACATTCTAAAACAAAATATCACTACTGCCAGCAGATCAGTTACACACATTTCTGATGAAACTTCTAAACACAAAAATGTTTCATTTGGGAAATAGTCACGATGAAGGTATTTTGTACAATATAAAACAATGACAGGTCTACAGATGCCAATACTCGTGAGTATACACGTGCATTCACCAAAAAAAAAAAAAAAAAAAATCAGGAATGCTTTTTTGTTTTTTTTTTTAACAGACTGTTCAGGCACAAAAACAAAACCGCATTTCCAGTAAGTGACAGCATCATAAAAAATATTAACATTGTCAGTGTTTGCTTTTCTTTGACTTCTTGTGAGATCTGTGAGGAGAACGGGACTGAGACCTGGATTTTTTCCCTGACTTTTTAGGGGATCTGGATCGCGATCTTCGTGATCTTTTGGGTGTCCTGGAGCCGGATGGCGACCTGCCAAAGAAGAAAAAAAAAAAAGTCAAATACAAACTGATAATACCAGCTTTTTCTATTTGGCATTCATTTATTGAGCTAAACAAGGTAGAAAATATTTTTTCTCTACTAAGGGGAAGAACGGTATCGTGCTTTTGACAGAAAGGCAATTTTTGCCTTGTAAGGTTTTTAATATATTTTGGGCTTAACTTCAGTGCTTAGAATCCAGAAGAAAAATAACACTAGCTCATATCTTTCTTAAACCAACATAAGGAATTCACAACCTTCACCATATGCCCCAAACACCTTGGCTCTTGTATTAATAGCAGCCTATACCCATACGGAAAAGAACAGAAATGAAAAATTACATTGAATTGTGTTTTGCTGAAATACTTCTGATTTTCATTAAACATGTTCAGCTTGTGATGTAACCCCACAGAAAAAGAATGGAAACTGAATAAAATCACTGCCATCTAACCCACACCTAATACATTAATCTGATATAATCTAAATTGAATGACCACCATATTAACTTTAAAAGAATCTCAAATACTTTTCTACTTCTACTGGAATTCCTAACTTGCAGCACAAGAATCCCATTACTATAAACAAGTACTATGATCTTCTCAACAGCAAAGGAATTTTCCTCAGCATGTCTGAGGAATCTCATCAATAAAATATTGTACACCTCTAAAGGAAGTGGAAGCTGAAGTTCTGAGTTCCGAGCTACAAAAGCATCCGTACAATAATAAAATCTCACCCTAGGTTTAGCAGGGTGGCAATACCTACTTTGGAAATGAAAAACCATAAGCAGTATCTAATCTAGATTTCTTCTCATTAAAAAAGAAACCATAGGACAGGAGCTTCATGTAAGCAAATTACCATTGAAAGACTGCACGCTCACTATAATTCTAGAAGTTCTATGGGCTACAAAACATTTGCCCTTAGAAAATAAAAAGCTAATAAAGAAGCAAGGTACTTTGGTTAAAACACTATTTCTCAAAATTATCAGTAAACGGGTAAACAAGAACACAGAAGCGAACAGCGTGGTTAACAGCAGGCAAGGAGGAGGCTTCGTGTATCAAATATGCTCTGCTAAAAAACACAAACAAAAAAAAAACCAACCAAAACCACACCTATGTAGTTAACTTTTCTACAACCTGAAATAGAGAAGATACCAGCTTACCTTTTGCCTTTTTTACTGACATCTCTGGGAGAATCTTTATGTGATGATCGAGAACGTGAACTCTCTTTGTGGGACCGTTCAGAGCGCTCTGAGCGTTCCGATTTTGGTGATGGGGATTTTGCTCGTCTGCTGCCACTGCTGCGGGACGGGCTGGGTGAAGCACTGTGTCGTCTTTTCCTTCGAAAAGAAAGCAAATGCAGTTATGTACATACACATGCTGAGAAGTCAAACTGTGTATTAAGAAAACTGATTCCTTTCCACAGATATTTTATTTTGCCAACATAACGTTAGATCATTTTAAGTAATTTAAGAGTAGCAGGCTTTTTATGACTCTAAAAAAAATAAATCAAGTTCAACATGTGCACCAGACTTTCTCTGGTTGAAAAAAAAATAAGGCCAGTGACTCATTTTTGTTTACTGCACTGTAAAAACATTGTTGTAATTTCCTGAAAAGCAAGGCATTTTACCATACCTACACTTAATGCCACGGAAGAGTTGGGCTATACAAGTATTAGAAGATCAGAGCGTACAATCAACTACCCTAAAACTAGCTGTTTTGAAGAATTTTCACTATGAGATGAATAACATTTAAGCCACTGCAAATTTCTGGTGTGACTTCAGCATAGTTTTCTGATTAATATACTACAGTCAATTTACTGCTAAAGAGAGCTAAATAACCTGTTTTCAACTGGTCATTATATTGGGCTTAAATGAGGAAAAGGGAATTCCATTCAAAAAGGCACATGACTTGGGGCAGGATAAAATCAACAATGCCTTCAAAATTTTGAAACATGTTTTCATATCCAAAGCATGGGGTTTTGTGTTTGTTTTGTTGTGTTTTGTTGTTGTTGGCTGGGATTTTCTGGGGGTTTTGGTTTTTTGTTTGTTTGGGTGGGTTTGTGTTTCTCTTTCAAAATCAGATGTGTAATACAATGCCATTTCAAGGCTGCCAAGCTAATACAAAGATAGTAACTGTGAGGTTTTTCCTCGCATCCACTTTGCTGCCAGGGAAGCCATACCTCTCTTTCCTTGTTGGTGTACATTCCTCCTTCTCCTTCTTATCTTTGGACCTGGACTCAGATTTATCCTTGTCCTTTTTGTCTCTGTCCCGTTCTCTTTCCAACTCTTTTTCTTTTTCCTAAATTATTAGAAGCATTCATGATTTCAGATGAGGTGTGACTAATTATTAAGTAAAGACAAGCTAATCACAAACAGCATAAAAGCACTGAGTACTGAAGCAACAAATGGTCATGCCATAGCCACTCTCCAAATCCTTACTACTGCTTTGTACACAGCAGAAACATTTAATTTAACACAAACACTGACAAAAACATCAAAGATGTCACCTGAGAAAGTCTGAGTATCTAACTGGATATGAACAGTCTTCAATTTTACAAATGTTCAGGGAAACATTACAGCTGTAATAGATTTTCTAAACGAAATTAAACATGAAAGTATACCAGGAACCTTTCTAGTTAAACATATGCATTCATCTTCATTAATCCAGATTGAAAATTGAGGTAATTTCATAACTACAGGACATTTAAAGACAAAACAAAACCACAAGATTTTGCAATAACATCTACTCTGTCAAAAAACCCCACAAATGCGGTCCATTTCCATACACCAGCAGGACCATCCTGAAAGAAAATATATACCCTGTGCACACCTCATTTGTCTGTCAAATAGTTAGAAAACTAATTATGCAGAAATAAACCTAAACCATCAGCAAGTCTGTGTACAGAGATCAGGAAACGTGCTTCCTTAAGTACTGGCATAAATTCCTTCCATGGCAAAAAATAAACGATTCCCTGCATATGCCATGAAGAAGACAGAGAGGGGTGATTCAGCTAAATGAAAGAGAGAGGGGGAAAAGAAAAGGACGGAGGGAGATAATAACACAAGTGCAGGAAACACCAGGACAGCTGCGCTAATCTAGTCTCACATTTTATTTACATGTAAGACTTAGCAGTAAATTTTAAAGTGTCCCTTATTGTTATACCTACTATTGCAAATTATTGTTAGATTCCACTAAAGTCAATGGGCTCTTAAGATGTGCCTAGCTTACTTCATTGCATAACTAATTATTTCATCCTGATAAATAAGAATAAACAGTATTTCAAATAGCTATGAGTTCCAACTCTCTTAACAGTATACAACACTACCAGGAAATTTACTCTTGGAAAGCTTATTCTGTAGTAAATTAGAAAAAAACCCAATGACCAACCACCAAGTTTGTGGGAAATGCAATCAGAACTAGTATTACATTATTATACAAACTAAAATTATTATGGCATTAAAGCAAAATATAAAGTTATTCCCTTAACAATGGGGTTACTATTGTTTTAAAGAAGATCTGTTAAGATTATACTGAAACTTTTCTTAACTAAATATTATGTTTATTAGCAAAAAATGAAAACAGAAAAGATAAGAACTAAAATACTTAAAATATTGCAATCTGGTTGAGCTAATCCAACACATGGCATCTAACGAAGTATCAGGATTATGATTTCTGTTTTTTCAAGACACTGTCTCACTAAACATTCTGTGCTTACTGCACAAATCAATTCTTTCTCCCACTACAGAAAACACTGGGTAAGTGGGAAGTTCTACGATACGATTACAGTTAAAAGTTACTTATAAAAATTGAAGTCTTAACTGTTAATATCAACCTCCAATCCATCAAGGATCTGCTTGCTTAATTTTTCCAAGTCTCTCTCTCCAAGGTACTGTGCAAAATTACTTTAGTGAATTAGTCAGATATTGAGCACCCAATAATGCGAAGAACAAATGACAGAAAAACACCTGGTGAAAACTGCCTATTTGTTTTTAGCTTTCAAGAACCTGCATGGGTACCTCACTTCATCATTCACCTGCCAGACCATGAAACCAGAATAGAGAAGCAACTGCCACTTAAGTCTCTTTCACTAAATGTGTTGTCCAAACAGGTTACACATTCTTATGTTTCAAAGATTCAAGATCACATGATATTGCTTATATGACGGTAACTTTTAAAGCTGCTCTGACTTCATAGTCCAGAGAGGACTACTGAAAACAGCAATGAAATGGTACAGAATTATTCACTTTTGGGTGACAGAGTGAGGTGGAATTATCCAGGAAATCTTAGACACTGGAGAATCAGAAGCACATATGCTGCTTAATACTATATTTTCTCTTCCTTTGGAAGCCTTTAGCACAATGGATCAATTGCTAAAAGCGAAATGAAAAGTCTGATTAACATCTTCAATTGACAGCTCTCCCTTTCCCACACCTAACAGGTTGTTTTATGTGGTAGATCCAGAAGTGACCTATTCAAGGTTTCAATCCATTCTAATGATACCCATCTGCACAGTGTGAAATACATTATTTTGACTAAAAAGAGAGATTATATCTACCCTGCAGAAAGCATTTGGATTTAGACATGCAGTTTGACATTGCAGTAGAATTTTAACGAGAACCATGTGTTGTTACGCTTAATGCCACCTTACATTTGATAAACTCAACAGAAGCCTATCACAGAATCAGAGCCAAACATAAAGAACGTTTCTTACCCTCTGGAGCAGCTTGTCTCTATAGTGTTCAACCTGTTCCTGAAAACTCTGGCCTGGTTTCTTGGGTCTTTTCCCAGACTCTAACTCATCCTGAAACTTCATCACCTTAAGCTGTGAAAATAATACTGACCATTAGGTTATTTGGCTTATGATTATCCAGTTAGGCAGGTGGTTGAAAATGAAATTTCCACGATTTATAATCTGTTCTTCATTCTTTCGATACAAATTTGTGCACAAAAAGACACTAACTTTATTTAAACTGGATCAAAGCAACAAAACCGCATACTTGTCTCCAGGCACCTGCAGTTGTTTACAGACACATTAGGAACTAAAAATAATGGGATTTTTGTCTGTTATGCTACTAAATTCTGTTTTGATCATTAGAACATTGAACCCTTATATTTCTCAGATCATTTTCATTTTTTTTGTTTTAAAATGAGATCATTTGGTGCAGGTGTCTTAATATATCATTTCAACTTCTCTTGTCTACTCCAAGTTTTACTTCAGAAACTGACTTTTTTGCATTGAACTCCAAATATTAAAATCAAATGACTGAAATAATTAGGACATAAAACAAATGCATCTCCTCTTCAGGGCTGTTTGCACAAGTCTGAAGTAATTTGTTTCTACTAACATAATATTCTTTTATGTACTGTCAAGCTTAGCAATGGAATTCAGCTCACTAGTGCTGCTAAATGTAACACTAAATTTACCACAATAACGCCCTTGACTGAGCCACAAAGTTAAGCAAATGTCAGAATTTTTGCATGTGGGTATTCTTTCTGTCTAGACAAACTAAAGCCTTTCTCTAAGTTGATTCTCATTATAAAACTTCACACACATCTCTTAAGATTTGTCAATTCTTTATCGTTACTGCCATGGCCTTTTACAAACAACCCTTCAACTTTTTCGTATGAGGAGGTGTCTCTTTTTCAGGGTGGTGTGGAAGAGCTCGGTAATAAGTCATGTTGTATTTGTCGGTCCTCTTCCAAATGCTTATGCTCTGACCTCTTTTTATTTCCTGTTTTAATAATGACCTACACAGTCCTATATACAAGTACATTTCTCCAGTGCTTGAGGTTTCATTCTTAGCGAACACACAAAACATTCTTCTCTTGAGAAATATTTAACTCTCCCACACTGAAAACACTCGGAGGAAAAGACTTTGCAACTGCGCTCATTTTCATTATCTGAAAGGATCCCTATTCTCCAGGTCCCCAATTCCCTAATTATGAAGTAGGCACAAAATCAAACCTTAAAGTTTTTTCTTCCTTCTCAAAAGTAAGGAGCCAGATTGGATATGAAGATACCATATACTGTAATCAGCCCTTCCAATTACTGACTGAGCATTTTGCTCACAAAAACAAACTAATCACAAGAACAAATACATTAAGAAATACAAAACCCAGGCAGGGATAAGCACTACTCTGAACAGGATCCACTTCCCCTCCATGTACAGAGCTTATGCCAAGAACATATTTTTCATTTTATTCTCAAACGCAGTGGAACAACTCTGCTATCTTGTACCACGGTAAATTTCTGACAAATGTTCCGCTTCCCTCCTTCATTTACAGAGTATGTTCTATCTATGCTTCAGCATTTTTTATTTTTGCTTATAATTCAGCCAATTAAAAAGCAGGCAATGGAAAACTGACATCAACTGTCACATACCACTCTACCTGCTATAAAGGCTTTTTTTTTTACATGCCCCCACCCCCCTTCAAATGCAGAAGTTTCAAAAGCAGGAATACCTCTTGGAACCATGTATTAAGTGTCTCCCTGCACCACCTGCTCTGGTAAGAAATCAAGATTGCATTCTCTACGATCATGAAAACTCCAAGGCCATTAGCTGCTTGCATAGCTCATTCTGAACAGAGGAAGTAAAGAGGAGGTTGAGCTGATCGAGAAGGTACGAACATGCCCATAACGCTCACAAAACTTCTACTTTGTCTTCTCAGTTAAATCAACCAGATAATTTAAAAAGCAAATAAAACAATCACCAGAAAAAAAAAAAAAAGGAAAAAACCCCACCACATCCTCACAAGATTTCATTTTCATTTCTTTAATTTTTTACCCAACAAAGCTGTGACACTACCTCTGTTTAAACATATTTTGAAAGTAAGGAACCACAAGTCTATAGCCCAAAGAAATTAAGGAAAACTAGGAATCCGATCAATAGGCTTTACTTGACTTAATAAACTAATCTGGATGCAAAGAAAAGCTCAACTTCTAGCAGCCCACTCCATGCATGTCACCCAACCCACCGCTGGCATGAAATGGAAAATGCCAAGAGAAACTCTTTGCATGTCACCCTTCCAATAACTGTGGGCAGAGGTGGGGGAAAGGTGCTCACAAGCACGTGCGGAGAGGAAGAGAGGACCATAGGAAAGCCTGTACACTAACCACTGCCTCAACACCTGCCCAGGCTCCAACTACGTTGTCACCATATGATCTCCTGAGACAGCTATGGTCTTTTACACACCGGTCATCAGCAGATCTCTCTTCTGCATACTCCTGTGCCACCCTTTGAACCCATGAAAACTAGCTGCTTTTAGAAAGACGCAGTGGGTAGAGGAAATCAGCTTTAGTACATCCCCTGGAAAAGGACGTTAAGTGTTACAGAATGCCAAGATGGTATCAATAGCTCACTACAGAAAGATCATTCTCTTCCACCTTCCTTCCCCACTCCTGCAGTCCAAGCAAGGGGTTCCCCTCCACCTGCTCTTTCAGCAGCTGCTGTGCTTGGCTGAGTCTTCCACAAGCCAGATCAATCCACTAACCCAACAGAACCCAACTCCTCACCTTCAATATTTTTTCCCTGCATTTGTGAGATGTATTGGCTCAGGGGAAGAAAGAGCAAGTGCCAGAGCTCACAGGTAGGATCAGGATATTCCCATTCAGCAGAGGTGAGCAGTTAGATCCGCTCATCCTAGGCCGTCACGCACAGCAGCTTCTGCTACTTGCTCCAAAACATCACCACTGTAACTAGGTTTTAAAAGAAAAGGAATTACTTAGGTCCCAAAGTCCAGGGAGGAATTGTCTAAAGAATTCTACTGCTCAGAATTAGTATATAAACTTACATGTTTGGCTATCTCCTTTCACCACGTTACCATTCATAGCATATTTGCCATAGTGAACACTCTGTTGATCTCTTCATGTAGAATATATGAGGTTTATACCCCTATCATGCAGTTCCAGATACACCCTCAGGAGAAAGAGACCCTTAAAACTTAGGCTTAAATCTGCTTAAGCATCTAGTGATGAATTTTCTAAGCATTCCACTTTGTAAACTTGCCTTTAGAAAGAACTAACATATTCTCATCAAATTGGTTATTCTTTAATTATTCCTGTCCAACAGATGAGACCTATTAAACCTCTTCATCCTTAGGAGTAGATACATCGTATCTAGACTATCTCTGGAGTCATTAATACACGTGGTAATATAGAAAGGGAAAATTTTTCAAAACCCTGTGCCAAAACTTGGCAATACTGAATTCTTAAGACACAGCAGTCTCCCAGGGCAGAGAGAGTTCAGAGGTTTTCAGAGACTGCAGTGCAGAACTGTCCAATATCACTGGAGTTCCCGTGAACAACCTCTACTAAACACTCCAATGCATGGACCATATTTTTCACTAATCACGAGGAGGTATCTCTCATAAGTTCAAGATAAACAGCTCTACAACATGCCTCTTGTCTATTGGTTCTCATCTTGAAATTTCCCCCTCTCATTTGGGAGTTTAAAAGATTCAGCCATTCCTAGAAGCTGAGGTCTTGATTACAGACCAACCAGTAAGCAGCAATCTACAGACAAGAGTAAAATCTTGCTATGATGGTTCATAGAAACCACAGACTGATGCAAACTGAAGCCCTGCCCATAGCTTTTTGCATTCTGACACAAGCAGGTGTTGCTGTGGGTAGCCTCCCTTGCTCAAAATGAATCTATTTTCAAAACCTGTTCTTGGTTTTCTAAACTTCTGCTGATACTGAGTCCACACACAGTGGTCTTCAAGGGGAAAAAAAAAAAAAAAGAGGTTATTCCACATATACACAGGTCAGAATCTAAGCAGCCAGGTTCAAACACAACTTCTTTGAGGTAAATTAGCTGCATACTACATACTAGGATTAACTAGGGAGGTATCACCAGATGCTTGATGAAAGATAGGAATTTCTGTTTGATATGTAACTGCACTCAAATCTAGACTGATTACAGACAGGATAGACATCCAAGCAAACCAAAGTGGTTTGGTTTTCCTTAAAACAGCCTCACTGCAACGGGTCTTAGACTTTGCCAAAAGCAAAGTGTTTCTTTCAAAGCCTGAGTTTTCCAGTGAGTCTATGAGCAGTGGAATTTCTGCAGCTACAGTGTTATCAACAACAGATGACAGCGACACTGGTGTACACATGTGAAATACCTCTTCAGCGGTAACAGACATCTGGCATGCTCTGCCACACTCGTAGGATGCCACGTGGCTTGGAGCTAAGCGATTCCTCACTTTTTTCTTTGTGTAAAACAAAAGTAGATTCAAAAACAGACCAGAATCTGCTGAATTAAGATAGTTATTATCTTCTAAGGAACAACTACTATAAATAACAAAACTATTGGTCAAGCAAGAGCAAATTTGTCTCACCTGTTATTATTAAGCCACAATGAGTAAGATATTTAATTGGATATCTTGTTGCAATTTTGCAGCGGCCACAAATGAGCAAGGTACAGAAACCTCCACAGACTATAAAGACCAAAGGGTTATATTGTTTTAGTGATGGTTACAAGCCTCAGATATCTCCTATGACTTGATGAACAAATACAGTACAGTGAGTATTCTGCATCCTAAGCACCACAATCTGAGAAGAATGGAAATTGTATGGAATTTCAATTTCTTGACAAAGGTATACAGGGCCTTGAAATCCAGAACACACAGAGGACAATGCTGCTTCATTTTGTCTATGAGTTTTTGTACGCTTTGAAGACAAATACTTAATGAACAATTTAGGCAACATAAAATTTCCATTTTTCTAACACTTCATAGCACTGAGGTCTCTTTACAAAGAGGTACACACGTTTCTTTTATATGTCCCTGGGGCAGGGAAAGAGAAGATATACGTGCACAGCACTGTAAAGACCATTTTGAGATTTGAGTTATAATGAAAAGCAAAGCGCTAATCTTTCCACATTTAAAAAAGAACAATCAAGAAATCACTGTTCTTCGGTGTTACAAAAAAGCTCTGCTCTTGCTAAGCTGCAGAACGAACTCACACTTCAGCAAGGTTAGCAGGGGCACGGGGGCAGGCGAACAAAGCGATAATAACCGATAATAACCTGCCTGCCGGTCGCACAGCTGTGGCCAAAGTTTGTTCCTTACTGCACTTTCCTCTCCCAGCTGACCACTAAGAGTGCCAAGAGAAAGAGTTGTTGTTTGCATGCACGGATTTCAAAAAAAATGCATTAAATAAATGTGTTTCAGCTTCCCTGGCAGTCACCGTGTAAACTGACAATCAGACTTTGCCTTTTTTTTTGCCAAAGATTTTCCAGGACATTTTTAATGCTGTGTATTAGATGGCATAATTGTTAAAGCCGGTAATTGTTGGGGTTTTTTTTGCTCTGTTTTTTTTTGTTTGTTTGTTTCTTTGTTTGTTTTTCCTCAGTACCTCCCCTCAAATTTAATAATGGATGTGTTCCTTGGCAGGGACTGGGCAGATACTAAGAAGAAACTTCAAGCATGAATGCTTTAAAGCAGTATGGGGAGTACTTTCTTGCTGATGACAGACTTGAGGAGAAATTTTACATTTTTAATTACTTCTACATAGTGTCTGAAATACTCTGAAAATAAAAAAAAATTACAATCCTTTTCCGGTGATTCCAAAAGTCTGAAACCGACATGGTAATTTAGTTACCACAAGGAATTCCTCAAATATTTACCACCTAAAAGTGTTACAGATGGGATGCATTTAGGAAACAACTCACAACACTTGTGCAGTGTAAAATTGACAATGGTTAAAGTAAATCACTTCCTAATCTGCCCCCATGACTGCCAGGATCACATCTATAAAACAGTCTGAAAGGAGCCCCTTCCAGAATCGCTACCACCATTATTACCGAAAAATGAAAACTAGTTTCACTTGTACTTCAGTTAGTCTAACATCAAATATATGCTACAGAACTACTGCCATCGTGAGTCAAGTCAGACATAAACCACATTCAGCTCTTCCCAAATTCAGAATTTGCTCACTTCAAATGGGTATGCATCGTGAACTCTCAAACTGCTACACAAAGCAAGAGGTTTCTAACCACTCAGTTACAGTCCATTAATTTTAATAATCTGAATTATTAAACAGAAACATATTTGGGATAAACAACAGTTGTGATGTTTTAAAATACTGGTTGTACATCTTAAAAAATATTATGGGCCTTTGCTACGTCTGATTTTAGCTAACCAGTACATTATAGCATAAATGGGTAGGCAGCCACAATTCCACCTTCAAAATATCACCCGAATTATAATGTGTCACTTGGAGATGCTACAACTGCAACAAGTAGTTTAGCATTTATTCTTATCATTTTAATGCACTGAACAGAAGATACAAGAATTTCAGTATTCAACGTATCATGAGTTTTAATAATGAATACAAGCTGGAAAGTTGCATGCAATTTTAAATTTTTGCATGGCGCTGTGTGACAGAAAGGCTTTGCTACCAGCTCACACTAAACTCAAGTTACAGTTACCATCTCAGTCAACCACAAGCTCAGAAGCCAGCATGAAGACATCAGAATCTGTGCTCATCAGCCCTAACACCTATGCTTGGAGAAAGGATCAAAGAACGAGTGAGCCCTATACACTGCATGTACGCCTCCAATTAAAATGCCTGATTTCCAGGACCACTCAGTTTTGTCGCATCTACTTCATTTGATGGCTGACACAGTGAAAGGAGCAACTTTTAAATGCAATAAAATACAGACACTTCAAGGCAAGAAAGAGAGAACAAGAAAGCCATAGGACTACGGCCACATCCAAAAGTCACTCCCGCTTGCCAAGAGAGGGGAAGTGTAGAGGAGCCCAAGAAATCTAAAACTACCAGCAGTACTGAAAAAGGACTCTGAAAGAGAAGACTAATCCTCACCATGTAACACTCCCAACTCAATTTTTCATTTCTTCCTGCATTATTTTGAAAGCCAAAACAAGGCAAAGCAAGGCTGTAAACAAACATACCTCTATAAAAATACACTGGACTGAAAAAGCCACTATATAATAGGACTACAATTATTTCAGTAAAAACAACTCCCTATCATATCTAGAGAACTCAGGGGTGGGAGGACTGGAAAGATACGGAAGGGTGGCACAGAACACATACTGACCTCTATCTCTCGGAGTTTGGCACGCTTTTCTTCACTCATTTCGGAATATTTGACTGATGACTTAGATTCAGGCATTTCTTCTTTAATGGGATTGGAATACATGTGTTGCTCTTCTGACTTAGAACTCTGAGTGTCTTCCTCATCTTCACTTTCTTCTTCTTGACTTTACAGAAAATACGAAGAATTAACCAAAATATATATTTAAGACAATTATCTGTTACCAAATTTACTACCTCTCCAACTTAGTTTCTATGATTTGAAATCTATTAAGATGCTATGTAAAAGTCTGCAACTACAAAACAGTCTCCATCTGTGAGACAGATAACTTCATATTTTCATTTATTTAAATCATTAGGTTTTCTTACTCAGATGATATATACTTTTCATACACACAGCATGCAGAAGAAGTCTTGAAATTTACAGTCACCAAATCCATATCTAACTCTGCTACAAAACAAATCCCCTACCTCACCAAAAGCTCTTTAAGAGCTGTAGTTGAGCTTTTCAGATACAGTAAGTTTTATAAAAGAATGAAATTTACTGTATTTTTGCATTTTGGAGACAAACCTGAGACATGGCAGATATCCAAAATTATATTCCCAGAGTGGCCACTAGAGTGCTGCCATACTACATACGATGCAGTAGCACACGTCCAGCATTACTAATAGACGCTCTCAATTGCCTAAAGAACAAAGTAAAAGACTGCCCAACACCAACAGATGGAGTCTATGAGCCTCCAAAGAAACATCTACATCAGAACAGTATTCATGGTGTTTGTCCCAAAAGCAAAAGGCAGAGGTTTAGATACACTGGTATATATCTGACACCAAGATTTCTAAACTGTAAAATACCACCTGAGCTCTTACTATTTGACATTAAGTTATCAAATCAGCATCAATTTAAAGACTATGGTTAACAACTCTACCAAAAGCTGCAATTTATCATGTTAGAAAATAGCTATGAGGGCTGAAAGCATGCTGTACTAAGAACCAATTTTTCTCCGTTTTCTTATTTCCTCACTCTCAAAATTCCATTTTTGTTCTGCTCTTACAATAAATATATCTTTTGTAGGGAGTTCCACAGACACTCAACCTTAGAGGCAGAAAATGTATATGTTTTCATCAGAATGAAAAAGTATTTACTTTTGAATTTCTTCCTCCTCAGATTCTTCATGTTGGTCAAAAAGCTCCCACTTCGAAGTAGTGACAGCTAGAAGAGACAATAAGATAATTGTAACAATAGAAAAAGCTATCACTTAACCTGAAAAGTAGCATTTGTAGATATAAAGATTACAATGTGATAATATTTAGCAACATCTAGAACTTAATATAGACTTTCTGTTTCATAGGAGTACTCAAAAGTGCACATTATCCAAATATTTACTATTTACAGAGCTATCCACCTACACTGCATTTCCTGTTTCACTAAATCCTTCAAAAGCAGCCAAATATTTGTCAGTTTGTAAAAACGTATCCTCCAAACAAACATTTAGAAAGACTGCCAACTGCATACCCAGATTTTTTTTCAATATTTATTCTTAATGAACTGGAACTTGTTTTTAAATGTTGGTATATTGTTGAAGTAAAATAACAAAACCAGAATACATTCTTTCCTTCACCGAAGTTATAGCCAAAAAAAGAAGTTACAATTTAAAATCCTACTGTATTACTACAGAAATCATATTAACACTTTTATACAAATCAATGTAATATAATCATGAAGCAGGTGACTTCAAGGTTCTGGGTTACTTTAGGGAAGTGTTTTATTTTAATATATACTTCAAAAACTAACCCTGAGCTTCCAGTTCAGATTCATCCACAGCTTCCCACTTTGAAGGGGCAACTTTAAATATTGGCTCATTCTTTTTTGGGTCTTCAGCTGTATCCACTGTTAGAGAAAGAGACACAGAGAAATCATTTCCAAAGCTCTTCAAAAGTTCAAATGGAAAAATCATAATATACCAACCTGATTTAAATACTGAAGCACATCATACCATTTTAATACTTGCAAAGAAAATAAATTGGGATTTGGAATCTGATGTGCATAACACCAGAAGACACCTACTGTGTCCCTGAAGCACTAACAATTTAAAAGCAGTTTTTAAATTAGTTCTTCTG
This sequence comes from Pampusana beccarii, assembly GCA_013399365.1. Lineage (NCBI taxonomy): Eukaryota > Metazoa > Chordata > Aves > Columbiformes > Columbidae > Pampusana > Pampusana beccarii. The sequence continues at coordinate 231,097 of VWYH01009982.1, forward strand.
AGAACAAATTGAAATGAATCATTTCAACATTTTGCAAAGCTACATGCCACATCATCAAAAATTAAAGATTCAAACTGAAAGTAAAGTTGAAACATTTCGTACAAGGAACTCCATCAAGATCGTCATCCAGCGATTTAATTGGGACTCCATCCAGATCATCAATAGGAGCAGCATCAATCGGAATTCCATCCACATCTTCTAGCGGAGCACCATCAAGCTCTTCCTCAATGGGAGCACCATCAAGATCATCTGGTACTTCCTGAAAGCAAATAATAATTATTTCAATAACAAATCTACATTGCTTTTCTTTACTTCTCCAATTATTGATTCGCTCATTTTTAAAGGAGTAGTTTTAAAAATACCTAAAATCCAAAAAACTCAACTTTACCATTTTTTGCTACCTAGTACGATTGCTTATTGCAGAGGAAAAATATGACAATATCCTCCTACAAAAAATGATGAGCAAGAACTTGGAATTTGTCCACAATGTACTGGAAGCTTTGCAATAACTATATTCAAAAAAAGAGATATTAAGCTGAGGTTTAGCTCGAAATGAGCCAATTACAAACAGATAAATTATACTCACTAGACATGAAAGACTCCCTGAGAACCAGTAACCTGAACAACTGACAGAAATCAACTATTTAGCATGAATACAAATTTAAGGAACACACATAAGTGATAAATACACCTACATATTCTAACTTGTTAGGTACAGGCACCGTCCTTATATGTGAACGCTCACCCTGCTCTACTGCCAAGGGAAAGAAGCTAACCTTCCAGTTCTATTGCAGGTCTCCCTCCTGCTGTTCCAAAAGGCATGTTTCCACAGAGTTACAAATTGAACTTATCCTAAACGTACATCCGTTTATTAGTGTTTACTGTCTTGATTCTCTTAAACAATATTTATACGTAACTGTAAACAGACGGTACACATTCCCTCGGTGCTAACGGGATCCTAGGAATTTTAAGCATTGAGCTTCAAAATATTGAGTAACAATTTATACATGTCACTATGCAATAACTAAAACTCACTACATACCCTGCTTAAAATAACCTCTATCAAAAAAAAAAAACCCAAACCAAGCCAAGATAAATGCTGTAGCACAACCAGAAAGTTTGCAAATTACTGCTCTAATACAACACAGCAAAGGTCCAAGTAGAACATCACCAGTGCAAATGACCCATCACAACCTTCCTCTCGAAGCAAGCTCAGATGGCTCTACTGCATCCAAGAGCGATACACACAAAATGAACTGGATAATTCAGATAGCCAGATGTCAAGCTCTCTAGAACTCTTAGTAATTAAAACTAATGCCTGGAATTCCAACTCAAAACTCAGAGACACATACTACAGAGTCTTTGCAACACAAAGGAAATACCTATTATTCTGCACTACTCCTTGCTCTGGTTTCACAATTTAACTGCATCACAGCACCTGATTTACAAGCAATAAACACATAAGCAGATTAAACAGTATTTGCATCTGAAAATATCTGTAACACCTGTATATAAGAGCAACAATTCAGAGGAAAAAAAGGTTTATTCACCCTAACAGAGATATCAAAATAATGCTTGCCAGCCCTATTTTGTATTTACACATATGTCCTCACCATCTGCTGCCACCACTGCCATGGTCACTCACCTCTGTTTCTTTATCTTCCATGATATTTACAAGCCCCAGGAAAATATTCTGTAGTTTGATGAGAAACGGTTCTGGATAGATGGCCCAGTCCTCCCATGCTCGGAAGCATGTCATTACCCGTTGCTAGAAGCAATAGGAAAAAAAATGCTAAAAAATTTGTACTAAGAAACTTTAAGTGAATGGAAATACACCACAGAGAACTACTACTGTAAACAGCTACTCCTAAGTAGTTCCATCGTAGAGTATATTACAATGATACCATGCTGGGCAAGACTAGTAATTTTACAAAACTATGTATATAGGAAGTACTTTTAAAAAAAAAAAAAAATCATCGTACTCGGGTTTCATTTTCCCTTTAAATTCCTGTTACATTATCGATTTCAGCTGTAGACAATTTCTATCCCAATGGTAAATTTTATTTTGCCCACATGTTCAAAGCAGGCATCTCTACTAAATGTAACAGAAAATATCTTTCCCTTTCTAAAATAGAGTAACTAAAATTAACATGGGCTTACTCATTATTCAACTGAAATTATCCTCCCAGTTTCACTTCTTGGTAGAAGTATATTTGAAATGATAGGCCTTCAGCTCAAGCTTGACACATTAAATGTAGCTGGAGAAGTAGCTATTAAAAAAAAATCTACTGCCTGTCTTTAGCATATAATGGAATAAAGAGTTTTAAAATAGCAGATAACTAAAACTGATTCTCAGTCTAGAGCTATTGGGAGCAGAGAAGGTAGAACAGCCAGGATAAAGACCTTAATACAGAAAAACTAACTATACTGTAACCTTTGTATTTAAAGATTCTGCTTCAAAATAAAAGAAGAAAAGAAATGTAGAGACATCTTTTAAACTACTACATTTATACAGTCTAAAATTACATTCGGCCCTTTGATGGCAACCAAGAGGCTGATGTGGCCGCCAGTGAAAATGAGTTTGACACCCTTGTTTTAAACAGAAGAAAGAAAAGCCAGGCTGAGCATGAGAATGCTGAGAAGCCCAGCCCTTTATCTCAAAACTCACTCTCAACTACCCATGGTCAGCCAGCTTATTAGACCTCAAAAAATGAAGCCTAACTATCACAAAAATGTTAAAAAGAAACTTTATGTTGTTATGTTCAGCAGTTTATTTTCACACTGAGAAGACCAAATTTATTTTTGAAACTGAAATATAGGTGGTCCAAAAACAATCCAAAAGCTTTAAGGCCTTGTTCGCAATTCAAGTACTTGATAGACAACCTCTCAACTCCACAGTTGTACACCTACCAGCACACCTCAGCTGCTGGATGCTCATTTTCTTCCTTAATTTCAAGAAGGCTATCTTTGCAAGACAGAAAAACTAAGGATTTTTTTTTTTTTTAAAGGCTTAATTAGGAAGCTTGAGGTTTAAATCACCTATCATAGTGTGCAATCTCTTGTGCAGGAACATCTATTTATTCGACTTCTATGTCATGTAAATAACAATGAAATACATACCTTGAAGTTTTCAGACTGTAAATGGCCTTGTATTGTACGGTAAGTAGCATTGAGATCAGAGAATATCTGACATAATTTTGTTTCAAAACTAGAATTAAACATATACATTTCTTTAGTTAAACTTTGCAACGTATGCTTTCTGGACATACATAATTCATGAAAATACCTGGGACACAGGACTCAAAAGCACAAGGTTCTGATCCCTATAGTAGCCATGAACTGAACTATAAAGTGAATATGATTACTACACGTTAAATCACCTTGGACAGCAACAGAACTGTGAAGGGAGATCTTCACATCTGCTGCCGTCTCTTTATACAGCCTGGAAAGATTGGAGGAGGATAAAAGGAGTTTTACAACCTTACATACAATGGAATAATTGTCTCAAAACTCAATCTGTATTTTTAAAAAATTCTTAGTTATGTTTCCATTCTAATTTACTCAACGAGGCCCTCCATGAAAGCACAGTAACAGCTGCCTAGCTTCCCTTGAGCTTCAATCAACGTGCACAAAATAAACTGGCACAGCAAAGACCGCAATGAGAAACATCACGTGCAATCACTACAGTTTTGTAACATGCTGAATATTCCCATCACGCCACCATAACTTTAGAGAGACTCCAGGACACAGACACAATTACATATCTAAGTAGGAAAAAGACACTCTCCCTTGGATATTTTTCCTAAATTCTGCTCAGCACTCCAGAAACAAAGTACATAATCTCCTTGCGAGCTCTCTAAACTTGATGGAGAACTAGAAAAACATATTTTAATTAAAAAAAAAAAAAAATCAAAAATTGACAACTACACATGGATTATTAGCTATACTGTATCTTGAGTATTATTTACATAGCCTCTTTCTGTAAAGAGGCTCACGAGTTATTCTCACCTGAGGTTCCATGTAAAATGGTCCCTTGCATAGGGCATAAATACTTCTTTCTGCATTACAAAGTAACCCATCCTATGCACTAACATGCTACATCTATACATTTTCATGAAAAGAGACATAAATATCAGTGTTGTAACAGTATCCTCACAGAAAAGTGTGAATTTCTCTACAACCACATGCATGCAGAGATGTACAAAACTGAATATAAGGATATTCTTTTTTTTAATCATCAATAACCTAAAATACTACACTTACAATTTTCTGTAGTAGGAAGCGTTGGCAACTTTGGCTGAAGAGTTGTATAACACATCCGACACTAGATACAATCGTGCAATCTGCAATAGAGAATGTTTAAATCAAGCTAACTCTAGAGTTTAAATTGTCCTTAAAATACATACATTTTTCCAGAAAGAATATAAGACAAACTACCTAGAAGTATCAAATTAGAACTAAGCGTAACACAACCACCATAGTGTTAATAAAGATGCTAAGAGGCAATTAGCCCACTGTTAAGCTACACTGTAACATAATATTACACAGTATTACAAACAACAGATCAGGGCATTCCAATTTTATTTCCTTGTTTGAACAGACTATCCTGCTGCTTTCATCTTCACAGTAAGGCAGAACATTGTTCAAAAGCAGGTTCAGAAAGAAGAAAAATATATAACAAAATCCCACAGGAAAAATGCACCCTTAAATTCAAGCCCACATTTTCATACAAAACCTCAATGCTATCTGAAACCTGTGAAATAATGCTTGTAAACTATATGCACAGGCTGCTAAGTGAGCTCTTCCCCCAAAATACAAGATTATAGAAAATCTCCAGACCTTCTTAGGTAGAGGGGTCTTCAGAATGGACAACGATTCTGTAATGCAGTCCACAATTTCTTCAGCAGCTTCCGCGTTATTTAGACAGAAAACCATTGCGTCGCCAATATCATTCTTCCGGGGTGTTAATCCACGCAGAATTTCCTCTAATTTGTCCCTCTGTCTGAAATGTCAGGAATTGTAATACTTTCAATATAAAACTAATGATACTTTGGGGATTTTCCCTTTAAATATGTTTTTGATTTTTCCACCTTCAGGACAAAAGCAATTTTAAATATTTTTACATTATGCTGCCAGAGTTTCTGCAGTGACTCATGGACATATATATCCACATTATATAAACAAAGGGCAAAAAATTCCCACTCAAGTCTTGACTACATACAGAAACCAATGAAAAAATAACAGAAATACTTAATGAAACAGATCAGTACCTCCAGCAAAGTAATTATCTTTCTAGATTTAGTTTAAGCCCAAATCAAAACGGATAAATTTAAACCATGCAATTAATGTCTGCTGCGGAATAAGAAACATTAGATTAAGAAAGCTAATATGAAGCAATTATTTCATGTTTTCCCTGACCTCGATACATGAAGAACACTCTCAAAAGAGCAACTCTTTGAGCCTTTCAAAAAGATATAAAAATAAATTACGTATTTAAAATCTCCAGAACCATGACTGGTATCATAACTATGATGAAAAGAATAAAACAAGAAAAAAATCCCCACGCTAAGCACACAGTTGGAACAATAAGAGCAAAATGAAGAAAATAATTTATGTATTTCCACTGCCATAGTCATCCCTTCCACACCTGGGATTCACAGCAAAGAACACTCATGATCTCTCTCCTCCTGCTTATTAACAACTGCCCCCAATTTCAATTTCTGATGAACAACATCAGTAAGTTTAAAATTATAATAACTGTTTAGTTACTATGAGATGTTAACCACGCTGAGAAAGGTGCTATGTACCCCCACCAGCAGACAGGAACAGAAAATGGCAAAAAACTCTCATCTTCCCAATCCCCTTCAACTAAATGGTTAATAACAACTGGAACGAAAAGACTCGTTCTTCAATGATGACAAATTAACCAAATCCCCAACATATTTAGCAACAAGTATCATCAAAAAAAGACTAACTGAAAAGCGCTGAGGTTAAGAGTTTCTAAGTAATATTACGACAAGCATGATAACATTTTAGGGATGACGTATTATAACTACAAAAACACAAAAGGAGAAGCAGCAGCAGATTAGCAGTTAAAACAGGACTATAAATGATGGAAGTTCATACTCCTCCTTAAGTGCACCCTTCTTGTTCGGTTCCTCCACAAACGCTTCCGTTTCTTGCTCTTCTGACATCCCATGCAAGTACGGGTTCAGCGGTGGTGGCCTCCAGAATGATCCATTTTTGAACATACGGAAATCTTCCGTCCTCCACTTGGTTGGAGCATCTCCCTACAAAGAAACAAAAGTATTTTTATTTTGGTGGTTTTTTTCTTTCATTACGCTTCAAGTTATGAATTGTCACTAACATTCTACTTGCCTGAAGAATTGAATAAAGCTTCCATCTATAATACACATGGGCTGGAGTCTGGTTTTCAAATAAAAACCTAAACCAAAGAGCAAAGAAGCACAAAGCATATTACAAATTATTTAAATGAAGTAACAAAAAAAAAATAACAAAACCCAGTTCAGAATCCCACGTCAGCTACCGAGGGAACTCAAGACACTAAAATCATGTACACGTCCAGCACCGCTGCGCAGAACGAGCGGCTGCTCCACGCACATCCACATCCACCCCGCAAAGCAGAGAGCAGAGCGGCACAAGGCACCGCATCTCTCAGAAGTTAAAAGCACAACAAGAACAACTGTGCAGCCCCACCGTAAAGCAGAAGAATCATCAGTGCAAAGAGTCACCATGGGAGCAACCGTGATCTCCACACACGTGGTGCAGGAACTCACAGGTACACACCGGGGTTGCTCAGATCTAAATGACTCCAAGTTTTCCACCAGTAAATTGTCAGTCAGAGGTCTGACAAGATGGGAGGGGGCAGGGGGACCAGCAGCCCATTTTTAATGGGCAGGATATTTTCACCTGCATGTTTTCTCAATTTGGACATAAAAATCAAAATGAAGCACTTAACCTTACTGCAAGTGATACATTTTTAAAAGTTCATTGAGTATTTCCCTGGTTCCTTTTTTATTCCACTCTAGAAATTCCGAAAACTTCACTATGTCAGCTAAAGTCTAATCCTTATTCCTATTGACATCAAAGAAAAATTACTCCCAGCTCTTGTTAGAAACCTGTTAAAGCTCCAGGAAGACTGGACTTTATATTGAGACAGTCAGCCTGGTTTTGGGGGGGCGAGGGGAGATGGATTTTTTTCCTTTTATTTAATGTATGGTACTGCTTCCACTGATGACTTTGAGTCCCTCAGAAAAGTAGATACTAAATGTTACTTATTTATTACATATTTTTATGTACATACAAATGTATTTTACAGTGGGTATATAGTATTTTTTTAACATATACACACTCGTAACAACTGGAATAAAAGTGCAGTCTTTGTAAAAAGATAGCACAGGTATTTGTACAATAGTAAAATGCAAAATATTAGCAGTAGTGAAAATAGTAAGCACTATTTCAAATTGAAGCAAAGTAATAAGCACCTGAACATTGGATTGTTGATTTCTCGGTTCATGATCATGGCTTCAAACATAGGCCCTTCCCGTACCACAAACTCTATCATTCGATGTATCAAAGCGAGCAAATTCCTACAACAACAACACAGTTAAAGAAAAATTGATTCAGACCTAACACTATATAAAACTACACTCCACCTAAGACACTACAACTGTGCAGGAGATTATTTTGCTGCCTTGTTAAGGAAACAGTATAAAAGATAAAGTAACATGGAACATATTATAGCCTTGCACCATAGACACGGGCATTCTAAAATAACAACATGCCTAGGAGTGGTGGAGTAAGAATTTAAGAGGAGACCTCATTCCTGTATTTCCACGGCTTAGCCTACAACCATCTCTTGCTTAGCAGAAGTTTAATAGTCTTTATGCTTAAAAATGGGCAACAGAACACCAAAGTACAACTAACTATCAAAAACTAAGCCCTCTTCTAAATTGCTAGAACTAAGACCAAGGTGTTAGCTAAAGTTCTACAGACAAGCAAGTGGCTGAATATTATGCTCAAAATTAAACACACATATTTTGAATATTCAACAGAAACTGCATTCATCTTTCAAACTATTCAAGTATGAAAGGAAAAGCAAATAGCCTTCTGGATGCCAAAACAGGCAACAGTTTTATCAAATTTAGATAACCTCTTTTTAGTGAAGACTCAACTACAGGCATAGGACAAAAGTGTCCATCATTTTGTGTCATACCATCCAATGTTTCCTCCTTCATACACTCAAAATGAACCAAATCACGACTTAAAAAAAAAATTAAAAATCTGTATTTGTTTCATTCAGCACTACATCCTTAGACAGGCAAGAAGCAGATGTGAAGCGCATGTTTTTCAAGCCAAATCTGAAAATGCAAAGCCACTTATAAGCTTGTTAACAGGAGACAGTCATCTAAGCTTGTACAAATAGTGATCTTCAGTTTCCAATCTCTTGGAGTTTTTTTGGAAACAGGATCCTGAATTTTCAAATATAAATTACCTACATATATCAAAAGCTTCACAGCCCATGTCCTTTGAACGTGATGCAAAGAAAAATACAGATTTTTATGTTTTTAAATTTATTTTCTTAGATCTAACAAATGGATATTGGTTCTTTACATGTACCTCATTAGATTTCCTTTTAGCAATTTTGTAACGATTTAAGTTCAAAAACTGTTACATTGAAAAGCTGCAGAATTGTCTATTACTTCTTAGTAATGAGGTGATAATTTTGTACCATGACTATTCAATGATCTGCCACAGATATAATGCAGACAAAAAAAAAATTCAACTTAAAAACAGTAATAAAAAACTGCCCCTGCCATTTGCAAACTGAGAAAATGTTGTTTTATACCAGCTAGGATTAAATCTACATTTGCCTCAAATATTACACAAAAAACCCCACAGCTACCTACAGCTCAGTTTTCCTGTTTGCTTTTGATAATCCCAGAAACATTGTTAAGAGGACACAGTCACAATAATACTGTAGCCATTTTATTTAAAGTAGTGTTCTGAAAGTCTAAATAGCAAGATTGTTCTTATATGAACTGTATTTGAAAACATCAGTATGAAAACAATTTGCAATTAGCTTTCAAGCCTCTGAGATATTACACCGTCCATTTATCTTAAGGCAAATTCAATGCGATCACTTCTGGCTTCCTGCAGAATGATGCCATTGGTTTTCATCAAATTTTTCTTTCACCAAGTACAATAAAGTTGCATAAGAGCAGCTTATGCTTGAACAAGAACATCTGCTCTGGAAAGATCTCAGATGTAGGGAAAAAGCTTCAGTACATTCTACATGTGAAAGAGGGTGTCACATGCATTTCAGTATATAAGACATGACTACTTGAAAGTGAATTTCTCAGAAAAAACTTGATTGTGTATATTCAAGGTCTTCTGTTTAGTAAATGCTAAGAAGCAAGAGAAGTTAAAAACTGGTATTGAAAATTTTCAAACAAAAGAGAATTAAACATATTATCCCACTGAAATCAAGCAAATTTTTTGCACAATGTGATGCACTGTGTAATAGTCTCAGCGGCTGTCATTAGCATCTTTGGAAGTCACCAGGAAAGAAAAATTAAAAGTATTTTCAAATACAATTCAATAAAAATGAGCTTTTCTTCTCCTACAAGCTTTCAAAATGCTACAGTAAATAAAATGGAAACACATTTTTCTCTGAAAGTTAATTGCTCTGCATGCATTGTACAGTTTTACAAGTACTACTTCTACTACTCCATGTTTCTCAAATCAAGACTCCTCCTGGTCACCCTAATTATTAACGCCTCTACCAGAAAAAAATTATACTGTCCTAAAATTCCATCAAAAATACTAGTGCACTTGAGCAGCTACTGACAAATTTATCTACTACCATGACTAGTTTCACTATGACTTCCCCCCCACACACACGCAAAAAAAAAAGGAAAAAGGGACTTTGTGACAATTAAAAGTGTAGTAAAAAAGATGACAGTTTTAAGTGCATTATTTTAAAATGCCATTTAGCTTAAGTTGGCCAACAAAAAAAAGTTTTTCAGTTATAATAAAACCACATTTATTGGAGCCGATCGTACCAATGTCTGGTCAAAAACTGTATACTTTCCCAATCCATCCCATGATGTTTTCCTGGTCCCCCGCTGCCGCAGACAGTTCAGCTGGTGTTGCTCACCAAGGCCAATGTCAAAGAGAATTTGGTAGTCTTTTGTGCTTATTTACTTTTAAAACAGTGTTGTGTTCCTATGTTTGGGAAAAGGTTTTAGCTTAACTGAGCAAGAGTGTACCTAGACTAGTGTGAAGGTAAGAGCACTGATTGGGACCAGAATGTAAAAAATACCCTTGTAATAGGGAACTACCTTTTTCAGCAACCAAAATAACTAACTGTTGCACATTAAAAAAAAAAAAAAACAAAACAAAACCAC
>VWYH01009982.1:241681-284719 GCA_013399365.1 Pampusana beccarii
AAAACAAAAAAAAAAACCCAACCCCACACACACAGAAATCAGAACCAATTTTTAACTGAATTGGTTACAAACTCTACAAATAAGAATAATAAGAATAATTTAAAAAACACAAACAACCCCACAGCACCACACTAGAGACAGCTGCATCCCAGCTGTGAAGTACTCAGAGGTTTACGTCAGGACTTACACAGTGTCTAAGCTGAGCGACTTCACCCTAGCATTCACCAGGTGACTTCCCTACGCTGAAACTAGTGCTCAAGTTCAATGCAAAAGATAATTACTTAAATCTATCCTCAGTAAAAAGAGTTATTAAGACAAGAAAGGATAAGAAGACTATAAAACACAGACATTTCTCTCAAGCGTCATGAAAGAACCATTGCTCAGTCAAGCCATTACCTTTTCCTCAACATCACCATTTTTCTTTAAAATTCCGAAGTGGAAATTTTCTATATTTAGATCAGTAATAATAAAGAAAAACATGTACCTTTCTGTTGGGATAACCACTTTGACTATGGCTTGCGACAGAGTCTGTATATGAAGTCACATCAGATAATAAACATAGAATATGTGAGTATTGTTAACAAGTAACAAGCAAAAATATACATATGCAATGAAAATACTACACATCTATCACAAGTTTTGCAGGCAATCACTGCTGTGAAGTTACAACTAAGCAATTACACAAAATGCAAATGGTTGTGTCAGTGAACCATAAAGGTTCACTAATTGCAAAGTATCAGAACATTCCTGTCAGAATGTACATTGATGCACTGAATAGGTACTACGCTGAATATAATTAAGAAAGAGCTTCTTAAATTTATGAAAAGATTCTATTTGACTTGGATCAAGTTGGTATTACTTTATTCCCAAGTCTTACAAAAATAGCCCTAATATTTAAGTGTCATTCAAAGAATCGATAAATTCTTACAAATGAAAATCAAGTTGGTTTGTGATTACAAGATACTTACCCTTTTAAACAGCTAATATTGCAGAAAAAGATTTTGAAAACTGACTCCATAAGTAGCATAAAATACTTACTCAATGTCCAGACTAATTAGCTTCTACACAAAATATATCAACTCCTCTAGTGTAAAAAAATAATGCTACCCAAATTAAAATGTAGTATTTTCTCTAAAGGAAACAATTTAGATACTGCAATATGGCAGCCAACAAAAGGGGGGGACGTAGGAGAAAAAAATCCAGGGAGCCTGGAGGGGGAAAATGATAGCCAGATTGAAAGCAGCACTAAAATAAGTCAAGACCCGATATACTGTACCCTCACACTGACATGAAACAGAGCTTCAGGAATTAGGTAGGTTCCCTTGGGCTACAGCAAGGAGCCAGGGAGTTTGTACACTAAGGGCTGCCACAGTCAGCCTGAGCAATGCAAATATACGGAGCCATTGAAATACTGTCACAGATGTAGCATTTAACAATGCGATATGGCCCAGGGTACTGTAAGTTACCTTCTCAAAATCTTCCTTGTTTTTTGGTGGCGGTAACATTGGAGCATTAGGATTCTTCAACCTCTCTCTAGGCTGGGCATTAAAAGGCAGTCCTGACGGAGGAGGCGGGAGGGTGTGCTCCATCATAGAAGGCGGAATGTATATTGGATGTGGTGGTATAGGTACAGCTTTGCCCCAGCCTAGCTTCATTTCAAACGACATAATCATCTTGCCTGAAAAAGTGACACAAAAAAACACCCCAAAACCACCATCCTGTTACAATTTGGTTCTGCATCGTTCATCATTTCTCCATGCAAGCACAGCATTTAGGTTTGCCTGCCACCATTTACTTTTTGCTTATATTGTCGATTAGTGTATCACATCTATCAGACTACATGATGTGTAAATTAAAGCCTTTCTTCATCATGTCAGATTTTTTTTTCTTTTTTTTCAAATTAAAGATAGACAAGATAGTCCACATGCAAAATTACATGTTTGGTGTGGTACAGTTACCTCTTCAGCATTAGGAATTTAGCCATTACTGAAAATAATGTATTTATAACCAATTATTGATTATATACTGTGCACTAGTTAAAATTTACCCACCAAAAAAAAAAAATTGTTGGTAAAATATTACAAGTAATAGTTTCCTTCTTAAAATAGTCTGTTTAAAGAAAAGATATTATCAAACGTTATCTCTTGCTCACATTTTCAGAAGAGTCAGAAATTTCACCTTTACCCACAGCAAAGCCAGCACTGCTCCCAGCCCTGGTGTAGCTGTAGTCTGATGACATTCAGCTGCCAGTAAAACAGCGCAAACCAAAACCACTGCCAGTGTGGTGTCTACTGGAGTTACAGCACATCTACCACTAGCTTGATAAAACAACTGGAAGATACGCATACAATTATTCCTCAATGATAATTACAATTCCAAACTGAGAAACCTGTTTACCATTTAAATTCTTTAATGCTCTTTCAGCATCTCTCCTGTTCATAAAGGCAACAAAGCCACAATTTCTTTCTCTTGCTCTTTCTTCATCTGTTCTTGGCCACATAATTTTAACACTTGCTAACGGTCCAAAGCGTCCAAATTCTTGACATAACATCTCTTCATTCATCTACATAAAAAATGGTAAAAATTAGCATCTTGCTACTGTATTTCTAAGATACTCATTCATATTATTGTCCAAATGTCAAGATTTTAATTTTTTTAGTTTCTTGAAAAACAACACTTCACTGGTACCTCCCCCAATGAGACCTACTGCAAAAATAGGTTTTTTAAATCGCATTTTAAACTGAGCACGCTCAAATTTTTGAGATATGATCCACCTTGCACAGAGCTATCCATAGAAAAAAAATTTTAACTGAGCATTTTTGCTTCTAGTAATTGATAGTCTAAACCTTAACTTTTGCAGCATCATGTACAGAGCATTTATTCAAATGAACACAGTCACCAGTTGTACCTAGCTTATGTGTTTAAACATGTGTGTATGGTTTAAAATAAAAAATGGGGGGGGGGGGAAATTGCCACTGAAAAACAATTCAACTGGACCCAAACATACCAACATTGCACTTTACTCCTTGGCTCCAAACTTACTTGAGGATTGATGTTTCCAAGATACAAATTTGTTGTGCTTGGATCTCCAACATCATGTGACCCTGGGGCATAATCATCCAAAACTACAATCATGGAGGAAAAAAAAAAGGCAACAAGAAAAAAGTCATAATACTTGCTACACATTTAAGTGACAATATTATACTGCATGAGAAAAGAATCTATATTACCACCAGACGATCTGTTTCTTCTTGAAGGAGCATCCACTGAATAAATAGAAGAAAAAAATAGATATAGTTTAGTCTGCAAATTTTGTAACCCAAACAAACATTAAAAAATAGCATCTACTCACTTGAACGACGCTGGCCATCTGAATCTGACTGCGGTGGTTCAAAACGACTCAATCTACCTTTTGTTTTATGCCTTTCATCACGTTCCTCTTGTATCCTGCAAAACAAATTTAACGTAAGTAATAACTTAATACTAGTTTGAGGTTTTTATTCTAAAATTTTCAATTAACATTAGAAATATGAGAATTTTAATATTAAACAATGGACTTGCTAAAAATTTCAAATTGCCGGTATGTTCAAATTTCTGTTTAATCAACTGGAATGTATCTCCCAGCGTTATTCTAGCTGCATGCTTCCTCATTCACGCTGTCAGGGTGTTTGAATCTCAAACAGAATTGACTTAGTTTGAGACGCAGTTTACAAGACCAGAAATAAGAACTGTGCTCTGGAAAAGTGACCCAAATTCCACATCCAACTGCCAGAGACCCACTGACTGTTCAGATGACTCTTCAAGATGTGCACAACTCCCTAGTGTCTGTTTCTCCTCCTACCTTTTCTAAGCCTTATTCACACGGGTTGTCACCTTGTAAGGTGACACACCCCTCCATATGACCACTTCCAGAACATATAGGACCTCATCTCAGTTTGTACCACTGAGGATAGTACTCATACAAGCAACTGTGTGGTTCTTTGTAGTTTGGCTTTAAATCCCAGTACAAAGATATCATGTGCCAAGAATACAAGGCTGTCGATTCAATTCATTTACATCAACTAACGAACAGACAGCAATTAAGTTCACACACTACTCACAAGACCCATTTATGGATTTATAATGCAGTACCTGTTGTTTTCTAATGCATACAGATTATTTTGTTTTCCGTCTCTAACATCAGGGCAAACACATGGCACTCACAGTTACACTCAATACATGTGCTGCTCTTCCTGTTGTATAACACATTCAAAAGTGAACGAATATGGTTTTCGAAGCATTATTCAGCTTGTTTTTAAAATTATACAAGCTGAAATACCCCTCTAAACTTTAATTACAAGTCTTACTTCTGCATTAATACAAAAGCTCAACCTCATACTATAACTCCTCCATAAATAGCTTTAAGGACATGACAAAACTTTTTATTCTCCCCAAGTCTGATACACATTTCAATTTTCTACCAATCTCTTTGCTACATCTCCATAAAGAGTGAACACCAAACACCTGAACATCCTCATCCACTACGGTATCTACTTGTCTTACTGTACCTTCACTAACCTTAGCAATATGTGAGACCATGTTAACAAGTGTTCTCGTTTACAGACTCACACTTGCTAATTTATAACAGAATTGCATCCCAAGTTCCATTTCTAAGTAACATACTGACAGCTGTCAAAGCTGTCAAAGAAACAAACCTAGGTTTCCATTTTTTATCCTGGTAGATTGCTAGTTGATTCAATTATCAAAGCTTCTAGTCACACCAAAGTGATGCAAAAATCAGCTTAGGTAGCTTTGGAAACATCACCAGTCATCGATGCACTTACTGGGATCTCTCAAATACTTGAGGCATTTATACGCAGTTTTTTTGGCTAATTGCTCTGGATATTCTTCTGCTTAGGAAGGCAGTACCGAACCACTTCAGAGGTTACAATCAAATATCTCTGACATGCAAAGAAATCCATCCATTTCAACAGAAAAAGATTTAAGCCAGCATACTGGTCTTTTCTGGTTTGTTTCTTTTTTTAACAATTGTATAGACTCTGGTTGATGGTACATTTCGAAACAGAAGTTCTTTTCAGCAATAGCGGTAAACACATCCTATCACCAATCAGCATAAGAAAGGGCAGAAGTATCAGGAAACACCAGAGAAATCATTATTATAGATGGCAACTGACTACCCAGACAAATCACACATACCTACACCGAGCATCTACCAGCATGGGTTTGTACTATGTTTAATTATCATTGCCACTGTTAATTAAGCCATACCGCTCCACAAACATCTGGGGACCAAAAAGAAAAAACCACAAACCCAAAAACCACAACAAAAAACACCACACTACTTTGGAAAACAGCTTAGCAAGAATGTCCTAATTATTGCCTGTAGATACAAGTTAAAAACCTTGCATCTTCTTTATTTACAGTAAAAACCAGTCCAACTTACTGCTTTAATTCTTCTTTAAAAAGTTCCAAATTGCTCTTTTTCTTTTCCTTCTCTCCTTTCTTCAAAGGCTAAAATTAAAGATATATCAGGCAATATTTCAGCAGATAAAATGAAACAAAAATAAAAATGATACATATATCACAAAATTGTAGATAATTTCCATGCATATTTTACCCACAGTTTTCAAACCAATAAACTACAGAAGAAAAAAAAAAAAAAAAAAAAAAACAACCAAAAAAAAACCAGACTTGAAAACATTCAGACTGAGTGCTATCAAACACAAAGCTAGAAAATATACAATTAAAGATAGCTTAAACTTAACTTTGTTACTTCTCATTACAATGCGTGTGTGATCAAACACTCTCTCCACAACACACAAATTTAAAATATCTGTGATGTATTTTCTCAGTTGGTTCCACTTAGAAGCTGACTACACCCCTAGCAAACCCCCATGCTCTAAATAAACTGATATATGTGTGTACATATATATGTAAATTACTTTACATATATATATATTCAATTGTTTTATCCACAGACAAACATTCTATGTGAAAATAATTTCCTTCTCTTGCTTCCTTCAGGATACAAATACAGGCCTGAAGAAACAGTTACTCTGAACAGTTCAAGGTCCTCAGAAAAAACTCCTGAATGACAAAAAATATGGATATTGTAATACTACTATTTTTTTTTACTGTAATATATGCACCTTAACTAACTCATGTGAACTCTTAAGTTCAACACATTGCTTTTATATAATCAAATTTAAATGAAAACCTTTCCAATAGGCAGACATACAAAATATTTGTGTTACACACTACAGCTTTGGAAAAACTGGACTTCCTACTCACCCCAGGCAAAGTTGTTTGTTTGTTTTTGTTTTTGGGGATGGTCTGCCAAATAAATAAAATCATTTTTACCTCATTATCTTCAATCACCATTGGACAGGGCAAGTGA
Organism: Pampusana beccarii; assembly: GCA_013399365.1. Lineage (NCBI taxonomy): Eukaryota > Metazoa > Chordata > Aves > Columbiformes > Columbidae > Pampusana > Pampusana beccarii. Next base: position 248,079 of record VWYH01009982.1, read on the forward strand.
GTAAACTGATTGCATTACTTGATAAGTATTTCTGACAAATTTGAAAAGCAGCAATATTCTTACAGTACAAATACTTTCATATGACAGAACAGAGCTCAGCATAACAAAAAACGCTACAATTCACTTCTGTGACTGTAGAGCTTTACATACAATGAAAATGAAAACTGCCATCCAGTAATACCCCACTAGTCTAAATTGGAGTTTTGTTTAAAGCTGGAGGGAGGCTAGCATGGGATTCCCCACAATTACCACATTATACCTTGTTTCCCACCCTAACAGGCAGTATCACGTGTTTCACTAAAGCTTAAAAATTGTAGTAAGCTCTATTAAAAGATTTTTAAAGTCAACCAGGACATTAATTACACATTACACATTTACAGTAGTAACAGTAATCATATGTAACTATCACTTGACTTGAAGACTAAGGTTGTTCATAATATTGCCATCACCTTTTATTATCAAATCTCAGTTTAAGAACAACAAAAAGTATTAAACCATGCAGAAGTTCAAATAAATTAAATAAAAATAAGGTATTTAGCTTCGAAAATGTGCAAGTTCTACAACTCATTTAGTAGAACTCAAAGAGCTAAATAAAGAGACTTTGCAAACATCACCACAAAAGAAAAAAAAAATTTAAAAAACTCACCAAGTAAAACTTGGTTCAATGCAAAGGTCATATATCTTTTTAAGTTACAAAAACGTAAAAACAGAGGGCAGCAAGAAGAATTGCTTCTAAAACTTCACAAATTCTCAGAATTAGAGATACTGTTACTTTGCAACAGTCACTAAATCTGCATCCATGAGAAGTCTGTCTCAATTAGCAGGAACATAGCAAAAACGTACAACAGCCAAATCCAAGTGCAGTACATGATGTGCCGGTATCTCATGCTGGATACAGGGCTACTGAACCTCTGCATTTCACCATCTTGTTATTTGCTATGGGATTAAGCAAATCAAAATTTCCACCTTGTTTTACTATGTGATAAATGCAGATAAAACTACTCTGCAAGATCACACAGACCTTTTTCTACACACTTCCTAAGTATGGGGCTAATATTCAAGTAAGAAACTTACAGGCTTTTTGGTTTCTATCATTAGGAGGGATGGAGGCTTCTCATTAGATGGTTGGCTTGGTTGATTTTTTTGATCTGAAAATCGTGATGAAGGCTTATAGATTTTACCCCGTTTTTCATCTGTTTCATGCTCCTCTGAAATTAAAGGCAAATTAAAAAACAAATTATTTTAACTAATGCCACACAATACTGTTCATTAGAAAGAATGCTGCTGTTCTTTAGTCTTGTTCATTCAACTCAATATATTCTTTCATTTTTAAAAAGTGACAACACAAATGTTCCATAATTTAACATATTTGAATATCAAGAAAAATTAAAAATATTAGGTATTTTAAAACAAAGCATTTTTCCTCTGAAATTTAAAAGACAAATCATGCCACTAAGTACTGAGTCAAATCATAAAAGTAGATTTTAGCACCAAGTTTCTTCTGCTGCTTCTAATGCAACATATTAACTTTAAAATGTAATTCAAAGCCAATCCTAATCTTTACTGAAAGCCAAATGATCCACCACCACTCCCCAAAAAAGGTTAGCTATACCTTTAGATGCATTAACGATTCCTCCTCTTACAAATGTTTTCACTTTATTACCATCACCTCCTTCAAAGGCAGCAAGGAATTCTTCATAAATTTCTGCAGCAGCCTTCTCATCCTCCTACATAGCAAATGTTAATCTATTTACTATCATTACAGAACAACCTTCACTAGACGGATATTTCTTAAATTAGCTATGTAACAGTCCTTTTAATTTTCTAGAGTTCATGCTACAAACTGCATCAAATAAGTTTCAGTTTTAGACAGAAGAATTCAGATTTCTGAGAAATGTAGGAAGAACACAGCTTGTAACATGTAAAACAAACAAGGCCTGTATGCTCAAACATGACTGTTCATTTACATTCAAAAGATGTCAAACAGGAAAGATCATGTGAAAGACCAGCAGTGTGAGACTGGAGCTTTGTTGACCTAAGCATCAAAGAACAGCACGTATGACATCTTACCTGTTACGATCAACCCATGTGACTGAAGGAGATTAACAACAGGATCACCTTTATGCATTTCTCAGAGAAAATTCAATGAGGGACTGAGGCACTAAATTTACCAGTACCATGTTTCTTTGGGCCACTATTTCTTTCCAACAACTTAGCAAGAGATATCCCACTGAAATAGAGTCGTGTGTGTTACGTTCAAAGGCCAAAATCTTCAAACTTCTACCTACCAACTATAAGCTACATATTTCCTAAAATTTGGAGGCTCCTGAGTATCCTAAAATTCAATATCAATTTTAACATTGCTATTAATTCCAAGAGAAGCCATTAAACAAAAACACATTTTACAGAATAACAAGGATGCATATTGAAAGAATTTCAGAGATAATAGATTACTTTAATTATTGAAATCCAATGATAGAAAGCAAACAAAGAACAGAAAATAACTTAAGGTGATGGTTGTCTTTATTTTGAGCAATACAACAACCAATGGACTGTCATAATTCAGTATTTCGGGATGCCAGAGAACTTGATTTCTCACACAGAAGAGACAAAAAAGCAATGCTCTCTCTCTATCTTAATGCCACAGGTGCCAAGAACAAATTAAACATGTAAAATACAACTCAATTTCATTCTTAGATAGTTACAATTATCAAAATAAGGCAATCTGGTGATAAAGCTCATTGTAATCTAAAAGCAAACTTATTTCAGCTCTGCATACAAAATAGAATTTTCACTGTGTACCATTACCTTCTTTTTTAATTCTTCTTGTTCCTTCTTGCTCAGAGTCCGTTTGGCAGCACTCATTTTGCCAATACTGAATGCTTTAAGCTTGCTTTCCATTAGAGGCTGCAAAAGGAGTAAGAAAACAAACATTAGACTTTTTACAAAACAAATAAAATATCGTTACTCTTTACCTTGGCCTAGACCAGAAACTGTCTGCCTCAAGTGACTTAACCTGAACAAAACAAAGAAAAGGCTTCCTGTACGCTAGGGGGCCTGCATGAATGAACAAGGAGCTCCTGGACAAACTCAAACACAACAAGAAAGCCTGCAGAGCAAGAACAGGTCACCTGAGAGGAATTCAGAGAAATTGTCCAAGCAGTCAGGGATCAGGTTAGGAAAGCTAAAGCTCTGATAACATTAAATGTGGCCATGGACACCAATGGCAACAAGAAAAGCTTCTAGAGGTATAGTGGTGATAAAAGGAAAACTAGAGAAAAAGTTGGCCCCCTCCAGAAAGAAACAGGAGACATGGTTACCCAGGATATGGAGAAGGCTGAGGTACTCAATGACTTCTGTGCCTCAGTCTTCACTGGCAAGTGCTCTACCCACACCACCCAAGTTGCAGAAGGCAAAGGCAGGGACTGGGAGAAAGAAGAACCACCCACTGTAGAAGATCAGGTTTGAGACCACCTAAGGAACCTGAAGGTGTACAAGTCTAGGGGACCTGATGAGATGCATCCACAGGTTCTGAGAGACCTGGCAGATGAAGTTGCTAAGCCGCTGTCCATCGTATTTGAGAAGCCATGGCAGTCCGGTGAAGTTTCTGCTGATGGGAAAAGGGGAAATAGAACCCCCATTTTTGAAAAGCAAAATAAGGAAGCCCTGGGGAACGACAGGTCAGTCAGTCTGTCTCACCTCTGTGCCCAGCAGGATCATGGAGCAGATCCTCCTGGAAACTACACTAAGGCACATTGAAAATAAGGAGGTGATTGGTGACAGCCAACATGGCTTCATTAAGGGCAAATCGTGCCTGACAAATCTGGGGGCATTCTACAATGGGCTTACAGCATTAGTGCATAAGGCAAGAGCAACTCATGTCATCTACCTGGACTTGTGCAGAGCATTTAACACTGTCCCACAAAACATCTTTGTCTTTAAATTGGAGACACAGATGGACCACTCAGTGGACAAGGAACTGGCTGGATGGTCAGACTCAATGAGTTGTGGTCAACAGCTCAATGTCCAAGCGGAGACCGGTGATGAGTGCTGTTCCTCAGGGGTCAGTAACAGGACTGGCGTTGTTTAACATCTTTGTTGGACAGTGGGATTGAGTTCAACCTCAGCAAGTTTGCTGACAACACCAAGCTGTGTGGTATGGTCAACACACTGGAGGGAAGGGGGATGCCATCCAGTGGAACACTGAGCCTGGAGAGCAGGGCCTGGCCAAACTTCATGAAGTTCAACGAGGCCAAGTGCAAGGTCCTGCACCTGGTTTGGGGCAATCTCAAGTATAAATACAGGCCGGGCAGAGAATGGATGGAGAGAGCCCTGAGGAGAAGGACTTGGGGATGCTGGTTGGAAAGAAGCACAACATGACCCAGCAATACACACTTGCAGCCCAGAAAGCCAACGTATCCTGGGTTGCATCAAAAGAAGCGTGGCCAAGGGAGGTGATTCTGCCCCTCTGCTCTGGTGAGACCCCACCTGGAGTGCTGCATCCAGCTCTGGGGCCCCCAACATAAGGGGGACACGGACCTGTTGGAACGAGTTCAGAGGAGGCCACAAACATGGTCAGAGGGCTGGACACCTCTCCTCTGAAGACAGGCTGAGAGAGTTGAGGTTGTTCAGCCTGGAGAAGAAGGTTCCAGGGAGACCTTTCAGCAGCCTATGGTACCCAAAGGGGACCTACATGAAAGTTGCAGGGGGGACATTTTAAAAGGGCATGTAGTGGCAGAACAAGGGGTAATGGCTGTAAACTGAGAGGAGATTTAGATTAGGTACAAGGAAGAAACCCTTCACACTGAGGGTGGTGAGGCAGTGGAACAGGTTGCCCAGAGAAGCTGTGGGTGCCCCATCCCTGGAAGTGTCCAAGGTTGGATGGGGCTTTAAGCAACCTGGTCTAGTGGAAGATGTCCCTGCCTATGGCAGCGGAGTTGGAACTGTATGATCTTTAAGGTCCCTTCCAACCAAACCATTCTGTGATTCTACTTCTCTCTGAACTTACCATTATCTAATACAACAAAAAAAATTAAATCCATGCTTTTTAAAAAACAAATAATCCTTGGTTTAATGAGAAAGCTTTTAATAAATTATTCAAACACAGCTGAAATCTGAAGGGTACTTGTTCTAAGAGCCTGGAGATCTTACTGCTACACAACACACACTTTCTAAACCTTTGGAAATATACGCTTTGCACTGCAGTTCCTTTTTGATCATAGCAATTTCCAGAAGAAAAACCAAAAATGTTCTAAAAGCTCTTCGGACTATTTTGACCAGAAGAATGTTTGTGCAAGGTTGAACAGGTGTAACTGAAGAACAAAATGGATGCTAAATTTCAGTTGTACTTCAAGGTTACACGTAGTATTTTTCCTTGAGGAAGAAAATGTATTCTTGATGTATAAATAAAACAAAAGACCTCACATTTAGCTCCTAGATTCCTTCTATTTTAGGTAACTTAACCTTCATTCCTCCCTTCTTCAAACTCTGATGAAGGAATGAATGACTCCACATAACAGTCATTTCTTGAGAATAAGGAATTAGAGTTCTTAAGGCTCTATTTAGGTAGTTAACAGACAGTAAAACACAGAAAGAAGACAGACAGCAGGATGAAGACCACATTCTAAAGATATGGGCAATGGTAAGGAAAGCAAAGACAAGACAAGAAACTTATCTGGGAACTCCTAGCTTAACACAGTAATTCATAAAGAATCAGACCAAACCATAAGCTATTAGCCTTTATCTTCAAAATATTTTGGATGCTCTTACACAGTGCATGGTGGTGCTTAAAACTATCACTTTTGCAATGACAGTTCTTAAAAAATAAAAATCAGCTCAATTTAGCAGAACATCAAGACAAATAAGGTGAGCAACTTAACTGTCATATTATTACAAAATTTCAGATGCCAACTGCAAAAAGAGTTTCCTCTAGCAATCATTTTCTTTCTAAAGGGTTTTATTTCTAGTATCAGCTTCATATTCAAAATTCTTTACATACCGAAAAGCACTGTGAAAAACAACTGTTTGAAATACCTTCAGTTTATAATCCTTGTTTAGTATCACAAACACCTCTTACATCTGTGCCATGCATATGACCAAAACAGCTCGTATTTCTTTGAAAAATGTTCCCTACTTCATCATTAAAATGAAAACTATCAGTTAAAAATGAATGCAGCATTGTCTGTGGAGTTAGCTGGTTTATGGCACTATGCTTGTCAACATCAGTTGCTGTGATACTTATCAGGAGCTTTTCATGCATGTGTTTTTAAAGTTAACAAAATCCAGTTTTTCAAGTTGTCTGAAAGACAGTTTATATTTCAGCATGACAAACAATACACAATCTCATCAAAACATGAGCATATTGCGATGGCACAGCAATGCAGACAAAACAAATACCACGCTCCTACCCAAGGCTTATCATGTCATCAGGAAATAATATCTCACAGTAGCGTTACAGGATACCTGCAGATGAGCCACATGAATATATGTATTCTAGAGACACAAGGGAACTGTAAGATAACAAGACTTCTGGCACTAAGTTCTCCTTAGTTCAGGAAGGGTCTCAGGAAAGAAAAACAAAACAAACAAAACACCTTCAAAGTGGCTGGAGCAATATAAAGTTAATAGAATTGAACTAATTTATGTCTGTCAGTTACATTCCAGTAGGCAATTATAACATTATTACTAACTACACGTAGCTTCACAGAACTCCTAACAACAGAGCTACACAAATTTGAAGGCCTTCCTCCTTCAAAAGATGGAAAAGAATACAGTAAAAAGGGTAAAGCAAATGATAGAAGCAAAGAGATAACTTTCAGCTGAGTATGAAATGACTGTACGAAAGCAAACTCCCATTAAGCATAATGCTGCATTGACTATAAGAAGGCAGAAAGTACTGAAGTCCCAGTTCCATGGACAACACAAAATATTCAAAAGAAATTTAAGAGTAATTTTTCCAAACTGTAGCAAGTAAAGTAAATCAATAAAAGGACCTACTTATTTATGAAAAGCTTCTGCTATCATAACTTGAATAATGTTACCTTACAAGCAATTTAACAGCTGGTAATGGACTTTTTCATATACAAAACCAGAATTGAAATATTGAAGAAAATCCAAACCACAGAATGAATTGTCTGGTATCAACACTCTGTTTGGCTCTTGCTGTCTGTTTTTATTTTAGCCCAGAATAGGTGGGCCGTCAAGCAACATACCAACCACATGACCAGGCAAAGGTCTCCTCAGCGGGAGGAAAAAAACCCAAACAACTAGGTAATTATTTTTACCTTTTGCTTTAAGTATATTCTATTAGAAACAAATACAAAGGATGAAATCAGGGCCACACTATCTCATTTTTGAGAAGCCAACTGCATACAAAAAGACACTTTAATATCCAGTGACTCCTGTGATGAATCACCTCGTAGTTTCAACTATTTCTTAGTCTAAGAGACAAACATATACAGAGTCCTTACAGCTTCTTGCTGTTCGAGTATCTATTATGAATGCAGTACCATGCAGCAGAGCTTCCTACAGTTGTGGTTGTTTGAAAGATTTAAGGAATATTTTTAAACATGAAAAATCAACGGTTCATTTACAAACACCTACAAATTAGATACCCAATGCACCAGAGTCTGCCCGCAGCAAGTAGTTTCCTCTAGAGAACAGGTGTATTTTGAGTTTGGGGGTTTGGCTGGATTTTTTTTGCTTGGGTTTTCTTTTGTTGCTTTTAAATATTTTGGACTTACATGTGTATCAGCAGATCCAGTGGTGTGTACTGCATCTGATGCTCTGACCTGAAGGGTGAACGAAGAGGAGGTAAGGCACAGGAAAAAGAAACAGCCAAATAACCTCTGGGTTTTTAATTCAGTTCTTCAAATGTGATTTTCATTTAAACTTCAACATCCAAATACACAAGAACAAGGATACATGTAATGTATTTTAATGATATATCTGAACAGGGTCACAGCATGAACAATGTCAATATAAGGCAAACAAGGGATCAAGGATAGACTGTTCTTGCCACCACTAAAAACATCTGAATTTTATAAACATGTCACTAACACCACTGCAAGCAAAAAATATTAAGTTTGCCACACTGAATCTGCAAGAATTGTCATTAAAAACTGCTACAGATCACATAAAGTGCTTGATTATATTTGCCTTACTATAAATTCATTTCCAATACTGCTCTTAGTATGTTTTGCATAGACGGAAGCTGGCCACCACAAGAACACTAATCAAAGTCCAATTCGTATGTACTAACATTATTACTTTAAACTGTAACTGAACTTTAACATGTAAACCAGCATATATACAAATTTGCACAGGCTTTAAAAAAAAAAAAAAAGAACAGGACTGAACACATTTTTAAATTATGTAATGCCCAAATTCCAGAAATCCTCACTGACGTAACAGCTACTATTAAAGATACAACTATCTCATGCACGATTCATATCTAAATTGAAATGTCATTCAAAATAAAATATTACAATTAACTGAAACCTGTCCATTAGTTACAGAACATTAGCACTTCTCCTTATTACAGGAATTACAGCTTCCACCAGAAATAGTAATATAAGGTGCTCATCTTCAGTCTTCCAAAACAGACAAGCACCAAATGCTACTCTACAAGATAATTTACTAGACCTTGTTTTCACTTCACATCATGTTTTTTCATCAACTAAGATAGCAACATTTATCTTTGGACAAGTATATTCCTATGTTTTGCAGTCAAATCAATTTGGAAAAAAATAGTAGACAGCACTTCAAGAACCAGAACTAAATCCACAAAGGCAAAGAGAGACACAAAGATACAACCCTTAAAAGGGAGAAACAAAAGACTCCTAAGAATATATGCTTGGGGTTTTCTTAAGAATGAGAAAGAGGGAAAAAACAAGCAGGAAAAAAAATATACCTTACTTTCAAAGACCTCCCAAATCCACTTACCTGCAACACTATACAGCGTTCACGAGGCACATCTTTGCATAGAAGTTAAAAAAAAAGTTCAGTTCACGTGTACCAATAGCAATTCATTAAAATACACGTGGAAGCAAATACCACAAGCATATTTTACTAATACCACTTCCTGCAAATTTGTCCTCTGTATCTGGTGCTGGATTTTTTGTGATTCACAACAGCCTATGTCACTCAAATCTGTCACGCACAGTTTTACATACTGCAAAAATGTAGCCTAAGGAAACCTGCCCTCCCCCACAGAATTTATGAATGTACATTACAACACCACACAGATAAAAGAGATACTGTGCAAAAGAATTTCAGGGTTTGAAAACAACATTCTTCCTGCTGCCAGGTGCCACCCTGTGGCAACCAACGTATCAGTCACAATTCCACCCTTAAAAAAAAAAAAAAAAAAAAAGAAAAGAAAAAGAAAAGCCACCACAAAACAGACCTGCAGTTAAGAAGAAAAATCAAAAATCTCAAAGGCGGACTGATACAACACCATCTGCCTTAGCACACCGACAGAGTCAAGACCAGCACTGCCTGGGGGAGGGAGGCTGTTTGGCAACAGCAGAATGAAATGACTAATTCTCAATTCTTCATATCTTTTTAATTTACAGAGGTTTTAAAAAGCAACACCTTCCAACAGGGATGGGTGCTGAAGCTGCTTACAGGGAGGACAACAAACAAAGCATCACACAGTGTAACAAACAGAACCAATGCTCAATACAATGACACTTAAGACACAATATCCTGAGGAAGAACATAAAAAAGTAACAGACATTAAATCTGTTTCTCCAGCAACAGAGCAGATGATACTGCCTGGAAAGGCTTTCAATGCACGGCAGCATGCAAGAGATTCTGCCGGCTAACAGCGGGAAAGCAGCCAGTGATCAAACACGTCTGCAAGTCCCTGAGCTCCCCAACCCACATGCAGGGACCACAGCATTGTGGTGCAACCCATCTTGAGCTTTAGCCAAGCAACAGAATTTCTGCTAAGGTGCACTCTGAAAACTTCTAAAAGCAGTTTTACCTATCAGACCAACTTTATCCCACAGCAACGAGCAGCTTCACAGAGCCACATTATTCCCCTCCTTAAACAGTCCTTACTTGTAAGGTCTTCTCATCTATAAATTCAGTTCACACCTTTGACACTGCTTCTGACCATCCAAACAACTGTATCATGAAGCACAAGATTAAATGATTCTTGACAAAATTATGCATCGCTATCTGCCAGTTTCTAAATAGGAATTATTAAAAAAACTAATTCTCACAGTACTGCACTTCACATCAACCTGCACTGCCTTGGCAAAAGGGGCAATTTTGTTATGATTCTATGATTCCTTAAGAGCAATACCAGCCAAGTTGGCTCAGCAGAATCACAGTGTCTTTCTAACATTCACAAAGAGGAGCACTCCAGAGGAGCCCACCTGTGTTGAAACCTGGAACATGATTATTTTCTCCTCTTCTCATCACATTAAGTGGCTCAACTGAACTAACTTTCGAAAGAAACATCTGCAAAGCTCTGTCCTGTACCTGATGATGTCTTAAGACATGAGGATAGCTCGTTTATGCTCAAAACACTGACAGAAAAAATGCAAGGGATCCATATTTCAGCAATCGTGAGTATAAACAATCTACAAATGTCCTCTTGCTCATAATTCACTGCCTCTACCACTCTGCATGAAACTTTTTCTTTTTTTTCTAAACCAGACTATTTTCCAGCTGGATCACTTTTCCAATCTCTTTCATTGCACAGGTCCCTCAAAGAATTGTGCCAGCACAACTGAAGTAGCAATGTAGGCTGTGGAAATGGCATTCCAGTAAAATACAACCCTGTCAAACTACAGTCTTGGAAGTCAGGTCACTCAAAGCTCCATTACTGAGCCTAGCCAAGTTTACTCAATCTTCAAGAGAGAGAGAAAAAAAAAAAAAATCACCAAAGGACTATACAAATGAGATTTATGACAAGTTCCTATCAGAAAGCCAAGGCACAGAGCACATTCTGGTGTTTATATTTTCTTTCAGCTTCATGGCAGCTTCCAAAGAACACACAGAAGAGATGACTGCTCTCCCAAATCTTCCTTCCTGTCAGCAGTGCAAGTGCCCACAAATCCAGCTCTTCATAGTTTCTCCAAATTTAACAATATCTGGGTAAAACTGGCACAATGCTATTATTTCACAAATATTTAAAATGTGCTGTATGACATAATCAAGTATCTTTGTTGTTTTACTAAACAGCATCATTTTTGTTTTTTAAAAAAGAGCAACAAAAGCTGCCAATAAAACCCAGGAGATAATCCATGGCCTTCCAATGCTGAATGTTATTTTTACAACTGTAATGGCTACAACTTAAACATAAATAAAAGCCCTTCCCTTGCAAAAAACAATAGCTTCAGGGTAAAGTTTACAAGAAACTCTGGTGTAAGACACTCTTGCCCTGTTTCAACACCTTCCATTGATTCTGCCCCCACCATGGGCAGCTGCTCGCACTGAACTCGATCACTTTTCCCAATCTAACTGGTCACCCAGAAAGCCACGGGGAGGTTCAGCCAAACCAGTTCCCAATTAATAGCAGGCTCCCCCCACTCCAAATCGTGCCAAATCAACTAAGGAGCAAAATGTTTGGGAGGAAAAAGTAGGTAAGGCTGGGATTGGTTTGTGCCAGCACTGATACCAAGGAAAAGCAAATGGAATCACAGCTTAAATTAAGATGCTAAAATGCAGCAAAAGCAGGGAGGTTTACAGCCTAACTTGTCTTTTTTATTCTTCCATTCCCTACCAAACTCTCCAGAAAAGAAATGCTTGCAACACCTCCAGATTATTCTATAGCTAATCTACCTACTCTTTAAATTTACTGGAATAATGCATCTTAATATTTTTCACTATTTAAATAGACATCATTTGAAGACATCGAAGTAAATGCAAACTTTTTTTTTCTTTTAAAGTACTTGCAAGGAATGCTATTCCATTATATCCTTAGATGAACAGGAGCTGCCAACATTTAACTTTGTACTGCTACAGAGGAAATGAGGAAGACATCTTCTACGTTTCAACAGACGGAGGAACACGCTTCAGCCTTTCCGCCTCCTGGTCACCAGGTGAACAACAATACAGGGAAAGCTAAAGATCATGAATTTCACCACCCTGCAGAATGCTACATCTAACTGGAATTCACCACATGTAGAGATCTTACATTGCTGCTCTTCATACACTTTAACTTACCAAGGAAAGCTGTCCATTCACAAGCAAGTAATCACTGTTCTTCAATATTTAATTAACACATAACTTACTCAAAAGCCTGAGAAATACATGTAAGATTAAGGAATGTTACTGAAACATCTTTTAGAACGAAAAATGGGAAAGCTACATCTTGGTTGCAGTGGATAAGCTCTTCTGCCACATCGTACCAAATTTGTACAGTATAATACATAAGAGCAGTAGACATGCAATATAGTCACTATTCTCAGAAGCTAAAATAAGAAAATGGCAGAGTCATTGAGCAGCTAATATTTCATTACATCAGGATAATAACTGAACATAATCAGTATCTGCCATTTTAGAATCATATCCTACACTGACCCCCAGTGCAGTCTTGAGGCAATCTCCACTTTCTCTTCCTCAATTTTGCCCTTCTTTCCTATTTAGATTTCTGGAAATCTCAACCATGTATCTTTCTATCCTAATCTCAAAGTGACAAAGGAACAGATGACGCTTTTGCAACACATTTCACATCGGAGACTCTCAATCTTATTTAGAAGCTGCCAGTATCATAAAAAGCAGCTACCACCACAGCGACACAGGCAATGGGTGCTCCTGGACCAGGGCCTGGACCACCTCCAACAACAGTTTTCAAACAGTGAATCAAACAGATTCTTCCCAGGAAGAAGGCTAGAAGCCAGGAAAAGCACATCTTGGAATTGCCAGTGAAACATAACCTATAGAGCCTACAAGATATATTTGTTTTGCAAGTACAATTATTCTTACAACTTGCAAATACAATGTACCAAAACAAATTGAGCCTAAAACTTCCATTTTGATAAGTAAATGAATCTTAAATGATTAAAAAATCAAAATGTTTGATAATTAACCTTAGAAATTGAGAAAAATGGTTATTTGCTTAATTATTAAACCACAACCATTTTCATAAAGGCTCAACTAAAAATACACATTTTTATCCTTGCATTAATAAATTCATTACAAAAAGTAAGAATATTACCAATTTCAGTGCTGCTATGTTATACATCTTTCTGCACACATCTGAAAAGCATCTGTTTGGATATACGTATCACAAGCATTCATGAAATAGCAAAACAAAGACCCCACATACACCCTGCCCCCCTCGAGAAAGTTGACATTGAAGGAAACAAATCCCAAGAGCCAGGCATGTCTTCTTCTATTTCACTTTTCAACAAAACATTCTAATGGATCCAGGTATGTACTATCGTTATTTTCTTTTGTACATAAAATAATACTGACAATACGAAACAAGAAGATCTAGAATGTAAAGCACGGGAAAAAGACTAATGGAAACACTGCATGTACAGCCAGAGTAACGGGAACTGGAGCGGTGGAGGGGAACTGCACAAAGATGGCAAAACACAGAACCTCCTCACCAGGCCTCGACAGACTAAGGCCCATTCTCTGGTAGCCCCACTGACTTCAATGGGACGGATGACTTAGTGTGAAGAGTTAAGTGTCTGCACATACCTCTGCAGAACTGAGAACTAGGACAGAAAACAATTATTATAAACTAATTATTATTGTATATTAAAAAACTAATGTCATCAGTACAGAAACAGTTAAGTGACAAAAAAAGAAAGCTGTGATGTAACTGTGCAAAGAAAGAGACCACATCTACATTGATTTTGTGTACCATGTTATCAGTTGCAGTAATCAATATTTAAATTATTATTCTATCTCTAATTATACCCGAAATCCCAAAATGTCTTATTCCCTGGAAACCATTCTCCATAAATTAAGACCTACTTTACTACTAAAGTATTCTGTCCAGCTCTTATATGCAGCTCCAAGACAAAGGCAAGATCAAAAAAAAAAAAAAAGTTTCCTGGCAGTATTTGTAATATATCATAAAATGGAAACAAAAACAAAACTCTCCTACTCTAATAATACCAACTGGGTAAACATGCAAAGGCTCTTGGTATCTACATTTCAGTTAGTTTCCCAGGAGGGAAAAAAAAAAAAAAAAATCCTGTTTTAGCTGAATACAAAAATGAGTTAAAATCATTTATCTAGATAGCACTGGAAATTCCTGAGCCAAAACGTGGCTTCTCCCTTGACTGATTTACACACTCACACACAAAATCAAATTTTAAAAGTTGGAAGATTTTGGAAGATTTACTTCCGTTCCAACACCTGCCACAGGGCTGAGTGAAAGGAGTGCCATGTATGCTGATCCTCTAATCGTCAGCTGCCGGTGTGTCCCCCAAACCACGTCTCACGCTGCTCCGGGCGGGAGGTCTCTGAGCGGGGCAGCCCGCGCTGCTCCCCCCGCAGCCGCCGGCCCCGGCGCGGCCCTGAGAACTTCGCCCAACTCCCGCCCCAGTAGAGCTCGTACAGCGGAACGAGCGGGGAACGCCACGATGGATTTTGTGAAATTTGTAATTCCATCGCAAATCAAAAGAAGTGATTCGGCCTCAAATTATCGTTTTCTTGCATACTCGCAGGTTGGAAACGAACCCTACGCGGGCTCCAGCCCACGGGGAGATCAGGGCTCCCAGCACAAGAGAAACGAAACGCACACGGGTAACACCTGGCCGTTAGCGAACCGTCCCCACCCGACCCCGGGATGCGCCGGCTGGAACAGGCCGGCCCGCGCTGCGGAGCCAGCGCGCTCCGCCGGGACCCCGCTCCCCGCCCCCGGGCACGCCAGGAGGCCGCTGCCGCCGGCCCGGGACAGAGATGTGTCCAGGGCGGGCCCGGGGGACGGCGATATCCCGGGAAAGGCCCGAGCTCCCCAGCGCCTTCCCCTTCCCGCCTCCCCACCCCCTCCCGGGGCCCGCAGTCACCCCGAGCAGAGACCAGGGACGGAGCAGGCCGCACCACCCGCGCCTCGCCGCCCCACCACTCCCGAGCCCCGCCGCCACACCGGCGGGCAGCAGCCGCGTCCCCCGGCGGCGGAGCGGACCTACGGGCCCCGGGCCGCCCCGCGGAACGGCCTCACCTTCCCACTGGCTTTCTGCGAGCCGCTGGGCGCCTTGTCCGCCATCTTGCCTCTCTCCTCGCTCAGCCCTAGCGGCGAGGAAGCGAGCGCCGATCCCACCGAGCCCGCGAGCGGAGGGCGGAAAGCCGATGGCCGAGCCACCGATGGGGCGGGCTCCGCCGGGGCGGGGCGTGTACCCATGCCCTCTCCTCAGCGGAGTGGCGGGGACAGTCCGGGGAGGCATCGGCTGCGCGATCCCCCGCCTCGGCCGGTGCCTGCGTCCCTCCTGGGCCTCCTGCTTGCACATTAGCAGAAGAAAATCCAAACGAAGTCGCTAGGCGACCCAAATCTGCCTGGCAACCAGCTGCGTTGAGGCGGGCCGCGGCAAGCAGCCAGCGGCGGGAACCCGCGCCCGCCCGACACCCGCGCTCCCGGCCCGGGCCGTGAGGAACCACCGGCACCGCCGGCCGTGTGAGGGACAGGCGGCCCCGCGAGAGAAACCCCGACGCGAGGGGACGGTGTTCGGCCGCAGTGCTGAGCCGCGGTGCCTGTTTTCCTACAAGACACTAGCTGGGGACAGCTCAGGCTGCCCGCCAGTTAACCAGCTGCAAGCTCTTCACTGTCGGCAGGGGCGTGCGGCGCTGGGTGTCCTGTGCGTGGGAACGCCCGGAGCGTGTTCCAGGCGGGAAGGGCCCACCCGGACCGCGCTGTGCAGCTGCAGGGTTCTCGCCTCGGCCGCTCTGCACTGCTCTCCGCATCCATTTCCATGGGCACTGAGCACTGCGTGGTCATGCAGTTTGGAGGCTTGCACCTAAACCTAGCAAAGTGAAATGGAAATAACATCGTCATGAACAACATCAAAATGTTACATCAGGTTGAGAAAAGCCCAGGAATAAATAATGAAAAGGACAGCACAGCAAATTCTCTGGTACTGGGTATGGTAACATACCACCACAGCCGCTTTATTGAGATTATAACCAGAGGTCACGTTACATTTATCATGAGTCTTGCATTCTTGTGCTTTTATGGATTTTCAGCATAACATGGCAGACGCTGGGGTTGAGGTAATACTTGAGGTAAAGACAGCCGGAAACAGACATGAATTAAAGTTTTAAATCCACCAACTCCTGACACCTCCTGCCCTGTGAGCGACAGGAGGGAGCGGGGCCTGTGCCAACAGCCACATTTGTCAGTGGAGGATGGAGTGGGAGCTTCCACAAGGGGCAAAAAGGAGGCAAAATGAGAGGGTGAGAAGAGCGGCGGCAAACGCAGAGGGCTGACAGCTCAGAGAGGAGGGCAAAGCCCTCAGGAAACCTGCAGGTGTGCACCCGGCTCTGCCGGGAGATGTGCTGACAGAGCATGTGGCTCTGCCCGCAGCTGTCCTTAGGGGCAAGGTTTAGCTGTGAGTCTGTTCACGGTCACCGTGCAGCTCCTCACACTGCCTGTCACGTAGATCACGCCAGGACAGAGCAGGTTGGTCAGCGGAAGCAACGCCACAGCAGTGTGAAAACGAGCAGTCCCTCGGGAGCCGGAGCAAAGGAGAAGCGTCTCCCTCAAGGCCAGAAAACGGGGATCAATCCGTGCGCGCGGCGGCGCGGACACGCGCACAACCCCCGGGCGGGGCGGGAACGGCGCCGTGCGCGCGGGCTCCGGCAGGGGGCGGGCGCGCCCCAGCGCGTGGCCCTCCCGCTGCACGGGGTCACGTTCGTGACGGGATTTGTAAGTCACACAAAAAATAGCAAATTAATAACACTCATTCTGCAAACTGCTTTTCGCCACAGTCAAATAAGTGGCTGGCCAGACAGTGCGGCTGCAATAAAGAAAAAGGTGAGGTAGGCGAAGGAGGGTAAGGTGGGGGAAATTTGCATTTCTCCCTATTTTTCAAGCTTCCTTACACCGTCTGCAAAATAACAATGAAAAAATTTTCTGGTAATGGATTAGCAGCTAAGGATCAAGAGATATTAGATGTCTGTTAAGCTCCCTTCAGCAATAAGCAAGGACAACCATAAGCATTTTCTATACTTAGAGCTGACACCATGCCTTACCGTCTAGGATCTCACCTTGCACTCTGGAGGACAGCTCTCCATTTCTGCAACCACCTGCACAGCTTTCTGTGGGCACCTCAGGGCTTTGCACAGATGTGAAGTGGGGTCACTGCTGGCTTGGAAGGAAGGAAGAAGAAATAAAGCTCACCCTTTGATTTGGGGACGATTCCATCAATGTTTTTAGGATTTTTAGAGCTCCAAACTTGCCCATAGAAGAGCCCTTCCCCAGGAAGGAATTATGTTGGCCAAGGAGCTTTAGAGGTGGATTAGGCAGGATCTTATTGCTTCAGAATTCAAGTCAAGTCCCCCTTCTCCTCCATCTTTCTTACTGTTTTTTTGAGAAGCACTTCACCAGCTTGCAGAGGCACAGGGTCAGTGTCATCTGTGACCTGCTTTTGTTTTTTTTTTTTTACATGGTGGCAGAAACAGGTGCAGCAATGAGTTGGAAGTGAACCAGCTGGGGAAGTTGTACTGGATAGAAGGGGCACTTAGGGCCAAAAGAAGAGACAGTAGATGCTGGTCAGTTCTCCTGGGACTGCATTAATAAACCTGGTATGAAAGACAGACTGATGCTTCTGCATAAAAAGCAAACATCTAGCTGGAAAGAGGAACATACCCTTGGATGCTAGAATTTTGTTTAGAAAATTTGTGCTGCATTTGGCCTCAATCCTTTTATTTAATCCACCTCATTAATCCTTTTTAATTATCCACTTCATTGTTTAAATCCTCTGCTTACTGCTCAGCCTCTATACCCTTTTGTAATTAATGAACTGCACCAAATTAACTGCACCATGATCCAGAGCATGCTGTGAAAAATAGGAAAGATACAGTTAGAGTTTCAAAGGTCATCTTTAAAGATAATTTTTCAGAATGAACTGTATCCCTGCATCTGTGCTATTTATAACACATTGCAGTAGCACAGCAGCACACATGCACAATTAGTGAGTGACAACACATGTCTGTCTTGGGCTTAATGGGAGAGGAAGGGGAGGGAGGAGAGAGAGAAGGAAAGGACACAGCAAGATGCAGAAATCTGTGGAGAATTAATGCTGGGAAGCATAGGCTAATAGTAATATTAAAAAGGAAATTTTAGACATTTTTCATTATAATGCAGTAGGTCTGGTTGCATGCAGACCTGGGAGTTGTTTATTAACTTTTGTTACAATGACAGATGTCATTAGGCAATATACTAGGGAAAACAATGAATTATCATAAATTATTAACTCTAAGCTACATTAAGTAAACCACATGCTGCGGTGAACTACCCGTGTCTTTCTGGCTGTTTTTTCCCCACTTTCAGAGGTCTCTCCCTTGCTCTCACCCCAGGCCAGAGCACAGCTGAACTGCCACAGTCCTTTGGCAGAGGTGGGTGTGAGGGAAGGGGAGAGGAAGGATTTAACGTGCTGTGGAAGTTCCCTACCCTGCAGCAAAGGAAGCACATTTGAAGGCATGACAGAGGCAGATCAGGAGTAGGACAGAAGTGTCGCTGCTGTGTGTACAAGTTTGTAACTCTCTGAGTAATTTCATGCTCTCAATAGCTGTTCACGGATCCCTAAAGCCACAGGCTGTGTGCGCTGTTTCCCCATTGCTTAGGCGGCAATCTTCCAGTTTCTTTTCTCTTATTGCACCTTCCATCTCCTCCCACCCCTGAGACTGAAAACCGCTAGGCAAGGATTCTCATAATAGGTAGATGCAAACTCCCCAGTGTGCTCGCGTGTTGCTAGGAAGCTGCGTGTGTGCAGCGTGGGCAGAGGCAGGCAGCACGCACAGCTGGAGCACAGGTAGCCTGGGCTGCTATAAGCCACTGGGCTGAAGTAAGATGCTTTAGCAGGGACCCCCAGAATAACAAAAAAGAGCCAGAGAGGGTGGCTGGGAGAGGACAGTTTGGCTCCGGGGTCCCCAGCAGCCCGGACTTGTTGCTGATGCTCTGCCTCCTGGCTGAAGCTGTCTCTGTTGCTCTGTCTCTCAGTGCTGGTTCCCGACCTTCTCTCAGCCGCAAGTCCTGTTCTAGTCCTGCCATTCAGCAGCCACTTTCCCTCCCAGGACCCCACTGCTCTCCTGGGACATGTCTTATCAGGGAACCTGGGTTCTTCCTACCCCTGGGACTCCTCAAGTGGTGAGGCCCATTACACAAATCAGTCGCAGGGGCAGCATCTGACTTGTACTGTCTGACTGAGAAAGGTTTGTAATTTGCGGTGTATTTTTCAGGCATTAGTGCAAGTATCAAATGAAGGCTTGGTTCCAAAAGTTCTCCTGTAGCTTCTTGACAGAGAGAAATAGCCTCCTTGACTGGAATCCAGCTGTGCAAATGTATCAGCTATTTAAAAGCATGGAAGTCCAAGATGAGTGTAACAGCAAACTTCGTCCATACCAAAAGTCCCCACTTTCAGCTTACATTTTGTGCTCTGGAAAACACTCTCACTCAGCACATGCAAACAGAACCATTTCCTTAGCCATGCACTTCGTAAATGAGGGTTCAGTCCTGCAGTCCTTGCAAAGGACAAGTTGTACTTCTCTGGAGACATTCAAAACTCGCCTGGACACATTCCTGTGCGATCTGCTCTGGTGAACCTGCTTTAGCAGGTGGGTTGGACTGGATGATCTCCAGAGGTCTCTTGCAACCCCAACCATTCTGTGAGCCCCTGGTAGATGGAAGTGTGATGGATTCTGACCACAGAAAACATATAGGAAATATGCATACACCCAATATGCTACTCTTCATCACAGTGAAACTAATTTCACTGCAATACTTATGTTCGGATCTGCTGTTGTCCAGAAAAACACAAGTTCTACCCCCTAATCTTAAAAAAAAGTACAACCAAACATTCAGATGAATTTTCTTAAAATGTGAAGTGCTTTTTCCCAGTTTGTGTTGTTTAGAGTTTTTTTCAGATTATTTCACATTGGTTTTATTGCTGATTTTTAAACCATAAAGAGCACAAACTGAAAATATCCAACTTGAAGGTAAAGAGGGCAGAAAATTAGAAACTCCTGGTGAAAGAAAGGTTAAAAAGAACATTGCTATACAACCACGAGGGTGTCGGTTATTTTTATTCCCTTTACCATAGCTAGCTTGTCTCACCTCCTAGTGAGGCTTAAAAATACAAGCATTTCTTTAACTTTTTGTTATCTATTAAGGAATTATGTTTATAAAGTATAATTATCCCTAATTAGTTACTCAAGAAGGAGAAAATGATGCAAGGATTCCTGATTATCCCATCTGGAAAAGATAGTGGGGTAGAATCTCTAACAGCAAGTTAATATCTTCAGTATCAGATCAAAGCACGGTGCCCACTCAATTATTATAAAAGATCATAATTGCTGCAGCTGAAAGTTACCCATCAAGACATTATTTTCATAAGATTGATACACACTTGAGAAAGGATTAAAAAAAAATCACATAGAACAAAAGGACCATGTTTGTATGTGTGTGTATCTGTTAAGATGTTCTCCCAGAGAAACTGCAAGCATGAGCTACATTAGAGAGAGTTAGACCAGCCTAAAGCCTCGTTTTCCTTAACACCTAGTCTTCTTAAATAAATAGAGCCAAATTCCACCCTCACTGATGGTCAGTGGAGTTCCACAGAAAATGTCAGAACAGAGTGAGATTTACTGAAGAGATTTTAGTGAAGAAGGAAAAGAATCCAGAACAAAGAGGTTAAATGTTTTTATTCAGATAAAATTTCTTATTAAGAAAGAAATTGGTAAAATCTGTCTTGAAGGTGAAAAATAGGAAGGAAAAAGAAATGAAAGAGAGAGACAGAGCCGTACAGTAAAGGATTATGTCAAGCAAGAGCTCTTAGGATTGATGTTTGCCAGTGAGTGGGGTGAGGCTGAAGGTATATCTTCAAAAGCATTTTAAATCTTCCAAACACCACCATTGCTTGTTCACAAGAGGACTTTCTCTCTAGTGGTAGATTTCAGTTAATCTCTTTACTCACTCAGAAAGGCAATGGATAATAGGAGGGCTCAGTATGGCCACTTCGCTAGTGTGCTGAGTATGCTAGAGTGCAAAAGGTGAAATTAGTTGTTATTTTTTTTTTCCTAACTAAATGGCATAGTTTCATTGAGGAGGATCAAAGTAATTTAGAAAATCTTATCAGGCTTTTGATAATTCATATAAAACGATACTTTGTGAAAGGATCTCAATAATGAATAAAACAGAACTATAATATAGAAACAAACACACATTTGGTATTTTGGCACATCTCTTTCTTTGAGTCTCCAGCCAGCACTGATTAACATTATCTTCCATTACTTACCTCATTAGGCAGTGTGTTGACCAGTGTTTTAGGAGTCTTCTCAAAGGTTATTTGGAGAGAAAGCCTGCAGAAAATTCTACACGTGCTAGAAGAAACCCTGGTATACGCTGACCATGCCCTTCTAAATATAAAACCTGGTTTAGAGAAATGCACTGAGGCCTTTTCATGCACTGCATTACGTGGACTCCTCTCCATGACCTCCAAATGCCCTGATCGTCTCTTGCCTACCACATAATAGTCATGTAATACTAACCTTGACGGACTGCATATGAATAAGAGGCTATTTTGGGGTTGTAAGTGCTTTAAATTGTAAGTTCCCAGCACACTGCTCCACAGCTGGCTTGGGAACAGAATAATTAACTCAATGTACGATGTATGCAGTTGTTTTTATGAAAGCCCAATCTGTCCTCAGAGACCACTCTCCCCTGTGAGGAGGCAGCCTTAGAAAAAAGCAAAAGAACCAGATTGTTAGTAACGAGTTTTATTAATGTGGCTGCTGAAGCTACATTGCTGTGACTTGGTGATGATGTGAACTGTGATCTTTAGAAACTCTGGGATCTCCATGGCGCTTTCTGGCCAAACAAGGAGACCCAGGTTATGTGTGTGTGACATCAGCAGAGCACTTGGGACAAGGCAAAGCTGGATCCCTACACAGAGGGAAGGAAAAGAATATTTATATTTTACACTGCTTGCATTTATCTGTAACACGGTGTTAACAGGTAAACTCACTAGGGACAACACCAACGAAACTAGATAGACGCCATGTGCCTGTGCTTCTTCCAGGGGAGCTGGTAAGTACAAGTCTCTCAAGTGATTCTTGGCTCTGCAAAACAGAAAGCCCTCATCCCCCTATATATTATTGTTAGACATCTTAAAATATTATGGGAAGACATCAATAGTAGGGACATATTTCCAGACATTTATCTTCTCTGCATATCTCCACCAGTGCCCCAACAGTCCAGTGGCCACTGGGACTGTCAGTCCCGAACCACAGGCAAACCCCACCTGCTCCTCCCAGCCTGAGCTGCCCCCACAAAACCATAAACCCAGCAGGTGTCTCTCCCAAGAAGCCAGGTGATGCCCCAGTACCCCCTGAGAAAGGAGGGCTGAAAACCTCCCACATCCCTGAAAGTCTGGAGGTTGTAGGAAAGTCAGAACGTGTTGGACGAGCCCTGCTGCAAGGCCAGCCGTTCCCAATCAGCGGCGGATGCTGTTGTTCTTTAGACACCATCTGTTGCGACAGCTGCTGGTGGCTTTCCAACAGGCTCTTTAGTGCAGGTCTAAAACCAGACTGCTCCGAGTCACCCACCTCTCCTTATCTGACCTTCACAAGGGAAGCTGAAGATTGCAGTGACTTCAGCCCTCTTTCCTGGGGCCTGCAATGGCACTCATCACCATAAACTGAAGTATTGCTTAGGGACTGGCAGACAGGATCGCCAGAGCCCTGCTGGGAGCATTTGCGAGTGTGGTGTGGTGTGAACGAGGCAGGGGAAGCAGCACCTTTTAGCTAACAGCCCCCTCCCCACCAGGTGCATTTACACTGATGCAGCAAACAAGCCAGCACCCAGCTTATCTCTTCTTTAGGAGGGCCTGTCTAGTGCAGAGCAGCCCATGAGAAGCCTGACCAGGGGCTGAGCGTGTTTCATTTAGTGCGAAAGAGCTGTTCCTCTGCCTCAATCACACATGGCAGAGCCCCCGGCCCGTGGGGCCCTGCTCACTGTGGGTGCTGCTGAGGCTCACCCCAGGCAGGGTCCTCAAAGCCCTCTCTCTGTCAGTCACTCCTCGAGGAGTGTGATGTTGGTATGGCCCTGCACATCACCCGGCACCCCCTCTAAAACACATTGAACATCAGAGCACATTAGGCCCGTTATCTAAAAAAATCAGTCAGTTTAATACTTTACCCCTCCCTTTGACTTTTCAGAACTGTTTAGTTGTATTTATTTTCCTCGCAGGACTCCTGTGGAATTTTTATAAACATTATGAGCAGGGTCACCAGCCTGCCCTACTTTTAACAGTTCCATAAAATCAATATTTTTACTGTAATGAAAAAATGCATTGAAAATATCTTCCAGCAACACATTTTTACTACTCTTTTGTGCTACCTATTTCTGACTACCTCATTGTTCAGAAGATTTTTCATGTTGTAATAATTCACTATCGAATATAAGATTTTTATAAAAATCTTTAGGCAGAGTGTCCTAGTTCCACTGGACCTCAGTTTATACTGCATGACCATACATATATATCTGAATATCACTGTGGAACACAGACATTTGAAAACCTAGAGCTGTCAGATGTTTAAGACGATCTGAAAACAAACAAAAAGGAAACACGTTGAAACGGTGGAGACCAGTTCCTTACTCTGGTTCCTACCTGCGCTTGCGAAAGTTACTTACCTTTCTGCACCGCCTTCTATCTACTTCAGGCACGCTAAAGTACAGTAGCACACATACAGCGCTTTCCCCTGTATTTTTATATTCCAATTATGTAACTGTGCTGCTTGCATAACCACACCACTGATAAACGTGGGATTTGTCTAAGGATCAACGCAGAGCAGCTACTGTCAGCCCATTGACCGATAATGTCACCAAGAAACCAGGTCTCAGGCGGCCTCACTGAAGCACACACGGCAGAAATCCAAATGTCCCCTGTCGGGGGGTACTTCCCAGGTCTGCCCCGCCTGCTGGGGACCTCCCAGCCCCGAGGGGTCACCCTCCCCTTGCTCGGGGCTTCTGCTCGGCTTCTGCCACCCTCGCTGGCGCAGCCGCTGCCCCGCGGACAGCAGGTGCTGGTGCTCCCGCTGTGCTTCTGACACCAAAACGCGCCCGAGGGAAAGGGCCCCGTGCAAAGCGGGTGTCCCTACCCCCGGGACTCGGGAGAGCTGCCGACCGGGCCCGGCGCACACCTCGCTACGGGGAGGCTCTCCCGGGCCCGCCCCCCCGCAGCGGCCGCATCAATCATTAACGGCGGCTCGGGTGTCCAGCGCCTCCCTCCCCGGGAAACCCTACCCGGGGCGGAGGGGGCGTCTCTCCCCGCTCCCCGGGAGCACTGGCTGCGCTGGATGCGCCGCCGGTTTCCAGTTACCGCGATGCCGGGCGGTGAGGCGGGAGGAGCCGCGGCGGTGCCGCCACTGCCCCTGCTGCAATGAGTGATGCTGCCGGGGGCGGCGGCGGCGGAGGAGAAGCGCAGAGACACCGCGGCTCCTCCGCCGGCGGCTGCGGGAGCGGCGGTTTCACGTCGGCCGGGCGGCGGGGCGCGGCGGCGGGCCGGGGGCGGCCGGGGGGCCCGGGGCCGGCGGGGGCAGCAGCATGCCGGCGGGAGACGGGGACAAGGAGGAGGCGGCGCCGCCTCCTCGCCCTGCAGCTCTGCTGCGGTGGGACGAGGTGCCCGAGGACTTCGTGGAGTGCTTCATCCTCTCGGGCTACCGGCGGCTGCACTGCTCGGCGCAGGAATGCCTGGCCTCGGTGCTGCAGCCCACCAACGAGACCCTCAACTTCTGGACCCACTTCATCCCGCTGCTGCTCTTCCTCAGCCGCTTTGGGCAGCTGCTGCTGCTGCGGGGTGCCGGGGACGTGCCCTTCCATCACCCGGCCCTGCTGCCCCTCTGGTGCTACGCCTCGGGGGTGCTGCTCACCTTTGCCATGAGCTGCACGGCCCACCTCTTCAGCTGCCTCTCCCCACGCCTCCGTGCAGCCTTCTTCTACCTGGACTACGCCTCCATCAGCTACTACGGCTTTGCCAGCACTGTGGCCTACTCCTACTACCTGCTGCCAGGGCTGAGCCTGCTGGACGCCGGCGCCATGAGCCGCTACGTGCAGCAGCGGCTGGGCTGGCAGCTGGACTGCAGCCTGCCCATCGCAGCCTACCGTGCCCTGGTGCTGCCCGTGGCCTTGGCGCTGGCCGTGGGCTGCACGGCCGCCTGCTGCCGCAGCCGTGCCGCCTGCTGCGCCTACCCCTTTGCTGTGCGCACCTTCGTCTTCGCCATGCCGCTGAGCATGGCCTGCCCCATCATGCTGGAGAGCCTCCTCTTTGACCTCCGCACCCGCAACCCCACGCTCTTCGTCTACTTCTACCGGCGCTACTGCTGGCTGCTGGTGGCCGCCTTCTTCAACGTCAGCAAAATCCCCGAGCGGATCCAGCCGGGGCTCTTCGATATCGTGGGGCACAGCCACCAGCTTTTCCACATCTTCACCTTCCTCAGCATCTATGACCAGGTGCACTATGTGGAGGATGGGCTGGCTGAGTTCCTCAAGGCGCCCTTGGCCGCCCCCACCTACCTGGGCACCGTGGGGTATATGCTGCTCCTGACACTCTGCCTGGCCGTGGTCGTCAGGAGGTTCCTCAACGTCACAGACCTCTGCAAGCAGGACTAGCTGGGCTGGCAACCCTCGGGACAGCAACCACCATACCAGTGACCCTTGAGCTGGAGACCCTCGGGCCAATGACCTTCAGACTGGTGACCCTCACACTGGCCCCACCATGTCCTGAAGATGCTGTGAAACCTGGGGGAGATGCACCTGTGGAAGAGCCAGACCCCTTTTGTAGAGGGTTGCCAGAGAAAATGACCACGGTGGAACTGCTCGTGCTCTTTAAACTACTAGGTTACCAGGGGAAGCAAGCAAACGCTTACTGGTATGTTGCTGCTTAGAGTATAAGCTGAAGTAATTTAGCTCTGCTACTAGGAAGAATGCATGAACTGTGAATGCCACTTACTCATTTCGTAACAATTAGGTTTAAACTAGCTCTGCCTATACATATATATATTTATATATCTAGCTATATATTTATTAGCTACATATATATGTATATATATGAAGACATTTGTGCAATGATTACTCATAGACTTTTAATCAATTCCTATGTGAAATTTCCTAGCAGATTATGCACTGACATTTATCTTCCTCTGTGATACTGTAACAGGCCTTTGCAGCCACATACTGGATTTTAAATGCAAACAAATCGATAGCTATCTATAGTTTCTAAGGTCTTTCAGCCTTTTCAGCCAGGGAACAATGGATTTATCAGAGAGAGGAAAAACAGCTGTGAATTATTACAGAATTACCAGTTGATGGACATACTTTAATTAGACAGGCAGTGAGTGGTTGGTGTAGCCACTCGGATACTAAAATAAAATAGATGGATATGGAGAGTAACTGAACCAGAAAGGGGTCAAGCTAGTTTGGAGCAGGGGTGGGGGGAAATGAAGGGCACTGCACAATGGCATGGCTCTTCCCCCAGCACGTCACAAACATCTGTCGCATTAAGGGGGTTGCTAAGGGGCCCCTTTATCTTCCCTGGTAAATCACCCCCAAATCAGCCCTTTAGAGTCAAAGTCAGATGCCAGACTTTCTATAAGCCTCTGCCAAGCTCAGTGGGAGTTCTGTGCATGTAAAGAGAGTAACTGATGCATGAGATCTCATTCTGGATCTTTTAGAGATTTACGTGGAACTGGTTTCTTATGCTTTTTAATTAGAGCACTCTTTCCGATCTGCCATCATAAAATTAGGTGCAGAATAAGGTACTGCTGAATCTGAGTTCAGGACCTAAAATCTGTCTCTACAAGTACTGGATACTAGCATTTTCTCATCATTCCACACCTTTTCCTATTTTGATTAGTTGTGGCTGCAGCCGGGTGTTTTGAAGTCCTCTTTCAGAAGCTGGGTGGGGAGGATGCGTGTCAAATACAAGAATTAGGAGATATTTTCCAAAGCAGTATCTTTTCACAGCAACCCAGGTATTATCCTTCTCCGACGACAAACAGCTAACTATAGATTGAACTTTCTATATGAAGAGACATTTTTGTAAACTATGTGCAGATTTTAAATGGATGCATTTTGATTTTGTCTGACATATGCAATAATATTACACAAGGGGGTTACAACTTGAAGTTCAGGTGAGAAACTGCTTGTATACCCTGTTTTCAAAAAGAAGAGTGGTATGTCCTCAGGAAATAGTGGTGTCACACTGCACAACCGTGTAGTGGCTCTTTAACTCAGCCTTTTTGCTCCTGTTGTGGAAGTACATTTCTGCTTGGATCTTTCCCATTTTCACAGACATGGCATCTGAACCCCAATAAAATGTTTTGAGTCCAGTCCCATAGTCTTCTGTAAGAGAAAGCCCCGTTTGTTTATACTGTGAATATAGGAAGGACTATAGCTAGGGATTATGAGGTCAAATCCTTAAGACGGGTCAGAATCATCACGGAAACCAATAACTGATATGTCCTGTACCAATGTCAGCTTTGTGGAGATTGCCCTATGGAAGTGTATAGTCTAAAAGAAAATTACAGCCAATTCTTTCTATCTTTTATCTCAACCCATTTTAACTGTAATGGTTTGGATCTTTTAGATTCTCAGTGAATGATGAGAATGGCCTAACAAAAATATGTATTCTTTGCCAACCTCAATTCTGCTACTGTATAATTTGTGGAAGGATCACATGTGGTCTCTTGAAGAAATTGGCTAGAATTTTCTGAAACATCAGTTCCCAAACTGCAGCCTCTTGAGTTATCTCTGATGAGCCATAAAAATCAGCATGGCCCTATGTGGCTGGCTGTGTTCTGTTTTCATTTGCCAACCTGCATTAAAAGAAAATTAAAACTACATGACGTATTTTTAATTTTACATATTTTCATTAACTTTTGTCATAAATATGGTATTGCTTTATTCAGCTGCCAGTGAAGCAGAAAATTATCTGCACCACTGGGAGAAGAGGCTGGTCCACAACACCGTCATGCTTTGAAATGTGCTTTATATTGTGAAAAAAGCCTGGAAACTCACAATAGAAAGCAAATGGATCAAGACCTGCAACCATGTCATCCTATGAATTTTCACAACTGCAAAAAGAGGCTGAAATCTTTGAGATGTGCTGTATTCAACTTAAAATAACAGAGGCATAGTAGTTAGAGCCCAATGACTCATCCGAGTTTCAAAACCAATTATGTAGAAAGGGTTTGCCTGGGAGATGCCACTAGCATGCCCAACCAGCAATTAAAAACTAGGAAAGAAATCAAAAAGGCTGGGGAGACCAAATCTCAGCACTAGAAGACATCTCATAGAAAATCAACAGCAAAAGCCAAATGTAAGAAAAGGCTTTTAAAGCATGTTGTATAATGAATTATATTTGTGCTTGTCAGTCACAATGTAGAGGACATCTCAAGAGGCAATGTCAAAAAAGGCTGTTGCTAACTTGTAAAAATACATTTGATATTTGCAGTTAGGCCACACAGGGTCGTCTATATATATCTCAACGACAGATAACAGTATAAAGCTTGGATTGCAACCAATTGAAATTTTACTGGAATCCCACTGCTGTTATAAGAGTTGCCTGTGAGCCCCAGTCGTGCTGCAGATTTGGTACCTGGCTCGAATATTAAGAATATAGCTTCATTTAGAAGTTTCTATTGGCAAAATGTTGAGGCATGTGTATGGGCCGAAGCACTTTGTGGAATGATTTGTAAACGCTGGTTGCAAGTGCTGCTCTCTGAGCTGCTGTAAGCAGGCTGTATGAACGGGTACATGGAGATGTGATTAGATTTTAAGAGTCCTAATTACTGTATGTTTGTTTAAAATGTGGCTACAAATTAAAAAGTTGTAATAAGTGTGGAGAATATCTAGGGAAATGCTACCTGAGTGTCTGTGTTTCTTCAGTGAGGGACATGTATGTAGATAATTGCTCCATTTACTATGTCCGGTCACAGTCTCTGTAAATATGGACAAGACAAAACTGAGTGAAAAACAAAAAAAGTGGAACAAGACATCTATAACTATAGTGCTTGAATTTGCTCATGTACAAGTGAATGTCAGCAGTTGTGTGGCTTGTAAGGGAGTGGGATCTCTTTTTGTTGTAAAAGCACATGTGGCTAAACATCTGTAAGCACGTCCGGAGCTTAGACAGGTCTAACCTGCAGACTAGATGCATAAGGACATCCTAGAAAATGAACTTTTTTGCAAAAGTACCGGTCATAATGTTTTTATTGTCTGGGTACCTGCCATAAGGTCTACACTATGGACTTTACAGATCGTCTTTAAAACCAAAAAGGATTTTCAGACCTTTTGTGGTAGAATCTGTATGGGGATGGGGGGCGAGGTGAGGACTGGAGCACGAGGCCGTGGCCTGAAAATGCCGATGAGTCTTTCCGTCTTTGGCCAACGCTGACCTTCAGACTGACACACCTGTGCCAGTGTGAACTGACAGTCGATGGGGCCAGTTCCCAGAGTGCTGGTGGCACAGACACCCCCCTTGCAATCACCACGTGCCTAGAACTGCATTCTACATGTATTCCATACACCCAGCTTCTGGGCACTGCCGAGTAACCTGGAAGCTTTAAGCTCATCTTTGTGTAAGACTAATGTACCTGGTCTGCAGTAAGTTGCCCATATTGTCTGGTGATACACCATTTCTTCTTCTGCAGTGTAATCATTTGAATGTCACTCTCCAGGATATCTGTGCAGCTCTGAGCTGCTTCGTTAGCATGACTGGAGTCTGCAGTCTGGAAACAGAGGGAAAGGCTTCATCGGCGTGCTGCACTTGTAGAAATTTAGCAGTTAAAAGTAGAAACACATTGGTTTTTGCTAAAATGATAGTTTTGCTCAGTTGTCCAAGTGCTGTGCTTATTATTTCTTTGCTGAACCCAGCTACTATGTTGGGGTTTTGTCAACAGTGGCCCTGTAGAAAATGAAAGTTTTACTTCATGTTTAAGTAAACTCTCTGAGGCAGCACATTCATAAAGTATTATTGCACTTAACTCAGTTGATTACCATCCACATGCCTTACGGAAGCAAATCATACCTGTAGTAATTGCCCAGATCATAGTGGTTTCCATTGCCTATGAGAGTAAAAATGACCAAGTGGCCAGTAACAAGCTGAGGAGTCAGGCACTCCTGGGTTCTTGTCCCTGCTTTGCCACTACCTGTTCTGTAATCTAGGGCAAGTTATTTAAACTGTGTTCATTTCGAATTAATTTAAAACACTGGAATTGTACCAGGGTTGAATTTGACCCTCTGTGTCTCAGTTTCCACATCTGTAAGATGGGGAGAATATACCTTACCTACCTCGCAGGGTTGCTCTGAAGACTAGCTAATGTTTGTAAAGCACTTGAAAATGCAAAGACCCTCCTAGGTGCTAAGAAGAAATATTATTGAACTCCGGCACAGAGAATGTTTCAATTTTTCCACAGCTCCTCATCTCACAGGGAGAGGAACATGAACGTTTCTAGATCATGAACTCTCGGGACAAACCCTTGTCACTGCCCTGCTCCTAGGAGGTTCACATCCTGTGTCCTTCGGCAAAACTTCCACTGGCTTCAGGCAGGGCGCAATTGGGACCTAAGCTGTAGCAAACAGGCTGACTAAGTGCTTAAGGGTCAGGAGTAAAGAAAAAACATACAGGAGTTAAATTTTCTTCTCTTCAGAAATTCTCACTGGTGACTTGTACCCAGGAGCATTGTAATGCTGACATGAGGCCTCCTTGTTCATTTAGCCATGGAATGTATCCC
The DNA here is from genome assembly GCA_013399365.1 of Pampusana beccarii. NCBI lineage: Eukaryota > Metazoa > Chordata > Aves > Columbiformes > Columbidae > Pampusana > Pampusana beccarii. The sequence continues at coordinate 279,000 of VWYH01009982.1, forward strand.
AGTTACCACCAAACAATGGAGTAAAATTTCCCATCGGTGTCTGTAAGACAATGATTAAGTCTCAGTTGCCATTGGGAGTTTCAACGTACTTCAAGCTACTTCTTATCAGAGTAAAAAGACCTTAAATAAATGAAGCTTTTAAATAAACATGTGTAATCATTTGGGAACATAAAATTCTATTGATCAGACAAACAACTTTCTCTTTTCTCCTCCTGTTCCCCAAAATCAACAGCATGGAGCCAATCCTATTCTTGAGCGAAAACTGAACTTGGATCTTCTTATCAGAGACGTGTACCCTTCCTTTGCTGTGGAGCCCTGACTAATCACCCTGCTAACCCACTTTGCCCTTGTCCTGGAAGGACTGATATAAACAGCACCACTGAGTAGAGGATGATGTTTTTAAGGGCTTTTATAACTGGCAGCAGTAGCAGAGACCAAAAAAAAAAAAAAAAGACAACGAACAAAGACATCAAAGGGTTTGAGTGGTTAAGTCAAAGCTCCTACCATTAGAAATTCACCCTATCCGAGTATATTCCTGGCTTCTCTTAGACACCTGTAAGCCAGGGCTACACAACCAACACCCAGGTTACAGCTGAGACTTTACTTTCTTCTCCTCAGATGAGACACAAGATGCTGAGGAAGTGTCAGATGCCCTGAAGGACACAGACCTCCATTCAGGACATTTCATGTCTTGGAGCTGGGTGTGGAATAACGTGACATTGTTTTCACAGCTGGCTTAGACAGATGCTGCTTCACTCCACTGAATTCAGTAACAAATTAATGACCAAGACAAAGGAAGCAGGCTTTTGCTCCAAGTCCCCTGCAAGGAAACACCACCAGCAGATTTCTGCTTTCAGGGCAACTGCTTCCTGGGCCATACTCAGAACACGGAGGATTCTGAAGTAGGGCTTCACTATTTCATATGAACGCCTTAGCATTTGTGGTTGTAGCTGGGGTTAATAGTATGGAGAAACAGCTTATAGCAAGTCAAGTCTGCCTGCTAGAGATTCAAGCACGCTTTAGTAAGAGGTATCATGTTTAAGGGTCTGTGCATGCAATGAACAAAAAGTGTGAATTTTGTTTGGTTCTGTTGGGAGGGTTTGAAAATTTACTCTTTGTACACTTTTGGATGCTGACTACTGTATATGTAATGACTATGCATTTTTAGCAAAAAAAACGTGTGAATTAAAAATAAAGTTGATTCTGAGTACATTTTTGCAGAAATGCATTTATAAAGTTTTTTAATTTCTTAATATAAATTACTGTGACACCTGTAGGATCAGAAATGTGTTGAATGTAGCTATCTTCAAACACAGATGATGTTAGCATAAATACAGGAACTTCCAATTCTTTTCTGGTGGTGTTGGTATTTCTGTAAACACTATACCACTGCAAAAGTATTGTTGCCATTTCACTGCCTTTTACATTTTAAAGCAATAAAATAGCACCATTGCCTTTTTTAGTTCTTCAATATCCATCCTAACTAATTAATGATAGGCATCCCTGTTTTATTAAAATCCATTAATACATATAAGGAGATCAGTGTTCTCCCTGCAGTGCTCACTGAAAAAACATGAAATTGGTAGCAACAGCTACGTCAAGAATCACAGCAAAATATTGACTGCAAAATGAAGAGGCCTATTTGGCATCAAATAAAGTCTCCCATTTGGCAGACTAGGAATGTTCCAAGTGACAGAATATTGTTTTCAGTCCAAATCAGGCACCAAAAAGCACTCAATGAACTGCAATTACAGAAAGTATCTGCTTAAGCCTTCTGTGTCAAAATTGAGCAGGATGCAATGTGGCCCAGCGTAATTGCAGGATCCCCCCAGTACTGTTAAAGGCTGAGCACAAAGGAAAATGGTAGGAACTCCTAGTTGAGGTTTGTATAATTCCTTCAAAAGTTCTAAAATTCTTGAGAGCTCTTACTTGCAGAGTTTGTACATCTTATTTGAAATACTGTAATGACTTCAAGTATTCGATGAGCCCAGCACAAACATCCACTGCCACCTCACAAACGGATGCTTCAAAAGACTGCATCCTACTGTTGACAATTAAGCCCTTTCCTAATGCTATCAAGAGGCTCTGGGTCTGACTGCTGGACATGAACATGCTGGAGGAAAACCTCACAAAACTGATGGAGCCTGTAAGGATGGCAAAATACTGAGCAGAATGGAAAACAATGGAAGTCACTGCTAGGACAGGCAATTTATTGAGGTCAGTACCTCAGCCTGCAGTTGAGATGGCTCCACAGTTGTGCTGATAACCAGCTGGAAATCTGAAGGCAATCTACATTTTGTTACCGTGACATCACTTCTCTGACAAATGGCCCTAAAAGTCAGGAGAGTGTATTTGTGGAGGAACAAAGGGACATTTGATACACAGCTTTAACCTTCAGATTTTTGTCTCTCGTTACAGGATAACGTATGGTTAGTAGAATCTGTGAGTGGAGATGAAACTCATTAAAAAATTAAAAAGCTAGTAAAAACAAAAGGCAAATCTGTATTAATGCTAAGGCTAAGTCTTGGTTTCGGTAAGGAGAGCCTCTGGGGCAGACAACCACAGATGCACTCTTCTGCATCAGAAAGCCTGCTATTACAAGGCAGATTTCTTATCAAGAGTGGCAGCACACTTCTGTTAGTGGGGAGCTGGAAATATTTCTCTTGCCATGCAGCACAGCCTTTGGCTGTACGATATATGCTTTACAGGAGAATGACACAGCAATATCACGCAATTTTTTGGAGAGTAAACAATTTTATAGAGTTCTCTAATTTGAGTCTCCCCTGCCTCCAAGATCTAATTCGTTTGTGTCCCTCCTGATTGACGAAATATTAAAATACATTTTTCCTTCATTTTTGGTGTTAAGCATACTTCTCATCTTTTATCTTCTGTTTGCTAGGAAACATCTATTCTCTGCCACTCTCCTCTGTTGTCCCAAGGAACTGGGCAATGCCACTCATACAACAAGAAAAACCTTGATTTTTTCCCTCTTTATATGCTGAGCTCTCTGCATCTGCAGTCTGGGGCTATGGAATTAAGTCACTGGCACAGAGCAGTGTCCCAAAATCTCAGCTTTCCTTCTTAGCAGCACTTGGAAAGACAACTATGAAATGTCAGCGGGGTGGATAACAAGCACCAATATCTGAAGCACTCAGAAATAATATAAATAATGAGCAAAAGGTAAACAGGTCCCTGAGACAGCTTCTCTGATACCTTTGTACACACAGACATTTTCTCTCTTATTATCCCAAATTTAGCAGAGCTCATCAGCACACTCTTAACTTTAATCTGAATATGTTTCTCTTAGTTCATTCACAGGGTGAACTTTTCCTCGTGTTTAAGTGTGCTATACAAGCAGGGCCCTAATGAGCAGACAGTGCCAGGGAAACGCTGCCAGCAAGAATTTGGCACAGCAAATTCAGCCATTGGGCCCAAAGGCAGTGTCCTGCCCTCCAACACCCAAGACTCACAAAGTCTCCTCTGCCTTAGTCCTTTAAAGCATTCTCCCTTCGGACTGTTGTCTGAAAGATTTTAGTATGAAACAAAGAGCAAAATACCTGTGTAAAAGCTAGAAACGCACCAACTTAGTCATGAAATAAAGCTGTAAATTTCCCAACTATCGCAATTGCAATAACAAAACCTGACGTCTTGTAGTCTGGTAGAAAACCATAGCTTGGAGTAAACCAGTCTGGACCAGTAATCAAACTCACTGAGCACTACAAAATATATTCAGTAGCCTACCTAGTTGAAAGTAACGTTCATTTCTTTATTATATAGACTCAAAGATTAAATACAGAAGCCAAATATTCTGTGCCGAATACCTTTGTCCCCAGCAACAGAGCACGTTCCTTCAAATTATGAGCATTCTACTCCAACAGAAGCATGCCATGTCCTGTATTTTAAAGTTCAGATGTACTTTGGACAATAAAAAATAATTTGACTTAACTGATTTCAGTGAAACGTAGGGAATTGAGGGTAAACAAGAGTGCAAACCCTGCTCAAATGCAATATTCAATTTGTATAATTAAGATCACATAAAGTCATGGCTAACTCAGCAGCCATAGCACCTCAGAGGGAGTGTACAGCCAGCAAATGTTAGGATCTGCTTCTACTGCGCAATCGGTAATCCAAAGGACACAGTGAATTGATATAATGAATGGAAAATAGTATATACTATACAGTTAAGCTATGATGAGTGTACTCCTGTGTTCAGGCATAAGGCGGAATTACTTACGTGGTAACTCTGTTCAGACAGCAACATTTATTAAAAAGTTGGTAGTACCCTACATACTATGGTTGAGTTCTCCAGTTGTTACCAACAAGACATTTTAAAAGTCTTCCTTATCAAAGGAGAAAAGGGAAAAATTAATCTCATAGAGCTGACAAGATTTGTTGATTTTGAGTTTACTGGCACACTTGTTTCATAGATTTGCACAAAGCACATGAACTGGTGGACTTACAAATATTACCAAGTGAAGTAATCACTGCTTTCTCTTCTGAAAGTCACAGTGACCTTCTCCAAGCAGAGTCACAGAAGACCCACAGTGAATCTGGCCATCTCACCTTCACAGCAGTTGTGGCTCAGAGTGCAAGTCCTCCAGGGAAAGTACTGGATGTGCAACTAGCAGTAGCAAATGCAGTTTATTGATGCTTTTAAGTAACCCCAAGGAATGTTTGGGTTATTAGCCAAAATATGCACACATAGCTGACAAACACTGACGATTTTCAGGCTCTGAAGTGTTATCATTTCTAGCTCCAGTGCTAGAGTAGAACTGCCAGATATGTCCCAGTGTGACTTCTAGCTTATTACTCAACATCAAGCCCTCTTGGTTTTAAAAGTTGTTTCAGTCACTGAGTATCTCATGAACGAAACAATCTCCAACAAACAGACCGGTAAATGAAGTCTCTAAGGTGAAACTTCCTATGTGTACTATAATAGATTAGTGGCAGTGAGGTTGCCTTCATGAGTGATTCATGAGCTCAGTTCACAAACAGGGACCAGACCCAAATCACTTCCCTTTGCATTTTGCCTGGAAGGCACAAACAGGCTGAAGAATAATTCCGGCTGGTAAAAAGCCCTCTGACCCTACTTGTTCCCTAAGCACATCACTCCAGTGCTGGCAGAGAGGATGCAACAGGAATGCAGAGCGGCACAGCACATCTCTTCCACGCTGAACCAGCCCACTTGTGGCACACAGCCCCCAGTGATCCCACAAGGGTTGCCCCCACACGCATGAGTCAAAGCAGCCTGAGAACCAGGCAATTACAGCCCTGCCTGCCGTGCCAAGCGAAGCTCAGAATAAAGAGATTCAGGCCTGCTGTTCAGAAGAAAGTTTTGCAACATTAGTCTGTGCCCAGCAGACCTGCAGAGGACACTGAGGTCAACCAGCAGGAGTTTCCTATACAAGGTTTAGTCTTACCCAGTTTTAAGAAAATAAACCTCAGTTTTCAAAGTCAGCCATCAGCGCTCTGAAATCTCAGAGTATGATTAAATCCTCACCGAATATTTCACCAGCCTGGGGGGGGAAAAAAAAAAGAAAATCACATGTAATGAAAAATGTCAGCTAATTCAGATTATTTTTTTTTCAATCTGCGCCCGTCAGTGCACAGCCCTAAGCAGTAGCATAGTAGTGCGTGCGGAGACCAAACGCAGCGTAGTGCAGCACCACGTCTATTTTAACCCCGCGGGGCAGCGGCGGCGGGGCCGGCGGGCGGTGCGG